>JAFIRS010002176.1:0-244399 GCA_018342105.1 Gonioctena quinquepunctata
AAAAAGTTCATCGGCTGCACGGATTGCTGCCTTAAAAAAAAAGTCCCCGCAACCCTAAATGGTCTTTGACCATGCAAAAAGGGGACCCAAGCTCCTGATGACTCACAGGCTCCTTTTCAACACCATCCTGTTGTGAAGACACTCCAAACTCAGAAGTCCACGGCCTCCTTGTTTTCGGGGGAGGTACAACCGTGGAACGGACGATTTCGGATGCAAACTACGATGTAGGTGCATCATTTTGCGAAATCTTCACGTCGATTCCGCGCAGCTCCTCCGGGGGTCCACTTCACTATCCCAAAGGGTAGATCAGTATCGGAACGCAAGCATGTTGGTGGCAGAAACTTTTTCATCCCCGACAGTTCTGATGACCAGATCTGCCGGAGTTTCTGCTGATACTTGCCGCGGGAAGCGTTTTTAACCGCCACTACCTCTTGGTGCAACGTTGTTACCTCCTAGGTGGTATACGCCTCCGGCGTCCAGTGGCGGAGGATCTTCCATCTACCAGCTGCGCGTCCTCTCCATAATCCTCGCATCGTCCTCTTCTGAGATGAACCAGTGCACATTTATCCATCCCGAATTCCATACCGATAGCATGCGTGTACTCTTGCACCACCCTCAGAGATTGCTGGAGATCTCCCTCACCCGAGGCATAAAGCTTCAGGTCATCCATATAAAATATAAATAAGCAGGGTAGGTCAAACAACACCAGCAATGACCTTGGTGAGTGGCGCCACCACTTAACCCAGCCTAGGATGCAAAATCGGACCGGCAGCTTAAGCGCATCCGGTAGGAAAAAGGCAAACACTTCCTCTGGTGTCGGCCGTGTTTCTGCTAGGCTAACCCCCCCTCGCAGGATCATACTCTGGTTCCTAGAAGGAGGAGGGGGGCCCCCCACAACCGACCTCATCCGGATGGAGGTCAACGGCAAGGTGGTGGGGCCCAAATCGATGGACAGCCTAATGACGACATACGCAATGGACAACGTTCTGAGTGGACAGACGAAATGAGAGACGGCCTTCTGCGAGGCTATGAGAGTAGCGAGCCCGGCCGAAGGGGATACATGGCGCGAATGCATGCTCCGTGGTGTGTGGCACACCCAGAGTATGCTGCATTTTCCTCACAAAATCTACGGGATTATGTATCTCACCTCCGTAGCCGTGGCTATGTGAGACCGCCTCCTAGGCAGGTTAACGAAGTGGCCGAAGTGGCAGAAGTGCCACGAGTCGAACCAGCCGAAGAGGTGGCAGGTATCAATATTCCACCAACAGAGATTATCAGAACACGCAGGGTGCTCCGCACTTTGAAGCCCCTGAAGCCTCAAGATCTGGCTCGAGTGGATGCGGAAATTCGTGAAGCGCTTCCAGAAGAGGCTGACATCTGGCAAATCAACATCGCCGTATACGATGCTGCTCTTATGCTTTCCCCGTGCGGATACGCAGAATAATGCGTCTTCGACTAGAAAGCATGAGGACGCATAAAAAAGATGGAAGCCAAAATCAAGCCCGGCGAGAAACACGCATCTCGTACCCAAAGTGTGATGGACTCGTAATGCCAATAGGCCATTTACGCTAACGGTGCGGCGAATCGCGCTAAAGTTGCGACAGTCCATCACACATTAATCAAGAGTGCTGTTAACCATTAAACAACATACCTTGATAGGATACGAATGCTAGTGGCTGCCAAAAGTCACTAGTACGGCGAGCGAGAGGAATCGCGGAAAACAAACAGTTCCGCGAAAACCCTCCCGCTTATTCCAGCAACCGCCGCTTGTTGTGGAAAACCCGCTGACCGCTGATCGGGTGGAAAACTTCTGGAAGGAATTTACGAATATCCGCAGCCACTCAACATAGACACTCCAGCCCTGACGCAGTTTGGAGCCTTCTGTAGGAGGTTTCCAGCAACCTATCCCATTGAACTGCGCCAACCGATAACCCCGGAAGAAGTTCGGAAAGCTCTACAGGGCTCGAAGAACTTTGCTGCTCCAGGCCCAGACGGGTTTGTAACTTGTGGTGGAAGAAGTTCCCCAGTGCCCACCACCACTTAGCCAGAGTTTTCAACTCGTGGCTCAGTGGAAGCAGCAGATTCCGGCTTGGTTTGTCGAGGGCGAACCGTGCTAATCCCCAAGAACGGAAATTTGTCTGATCCCAAAATTACAGACCGATAACATGCTTGAACACGTGTTACAAATTGTTTACGCGCATTTTGTACACGCGAATATCCTCGCCAGTTGACACGGTGTACGAACGGATATATGAGCAGAAAGGGTCAAAGAAGGTGTTGCTGGCTGCAAGGAGAACCTGCTGATCGATAGATGTATCACGCAGGACTCCGTGCAGTATAAGCGCAACCTTTCGATGGCCTCGATCGATTACCGCAAGGCATTTGATTCAACATCGCATGAGTTGATCTTGCATTTGCTCAGATGCCTTGCGGTACCCGATCAAATAGTGAGATGCATTGAACAGTTGATGCCACTCTGGAGGACTCGCTTCACCATAACATCAGGTGGAGCCAAAGTCCAAACGGAGCAGGTTATCTTTAGGAGAGGAGTGTTCCAAGGGGATTCCCTCAGCCCCCTCCTTTTTTGCATGTCACTTATGCCATAATCCGTTGCGCTCAGAAAAACCCGTGGTTACAACTGTGGTGCCCCCGGAGACCGAAGGCATAATATATTATTATTATCGTTTTAAAAACTACCAGTCAGGCCCTTACTTCCGAAGCTCCGACCCATTCGGAAGGGCGCGCTGGTTACATAAACCAATGACCTCTCCCCACACCCGTGAGGTGAGAGATCATTGGGTCCGTGAATCATGTGTCCTGAGCAGACGTAACGATCCGAGAATGACTGCCTTCTGCATGCGGCCGGCTAGAGATTCTGCCGATTTACGGCATGCCGGTATAATTTCCAGGTTTGAGAGTAGCGTTGGCATCATTCCACCAAGGGCCCCTATAATCAGAACCACTATCTTTACAGAATGGTCTGGATAGAGTCTGCGGAGCTCGAAGAGTAAATCTCGATACTTCGTCCGTTTCTCGTCCTCTTTTCGCACGATATTCGTCTCGCCCGGAGCCGAAAACTCTATGACATATATCGTTTTCTGCTCGCGGTCGAAGAGGACCACATCAGGCTTGTTGGCTTGTATTTGCCTGAGGGTGGGGAATGAGTAGTTCCAATAAATTCGGCACTTCTCATTCTCCACAACGGACTCAATATCCCCCGGAGCGTAGGGCAGCATCGGTGTCTCATCAATACCGTACGAGTGTCGTAAATGATAATACAGCCTCGTAACGCCGCGTTATGACGATGGATATAGGCTGAGACCGCATATGCTGTACATGCTGACAGCAAGTGCATGATGGTCTCAGGCGCTCCACGGCAGGCCCTGCATCTCGTGTCAGGGACCTCTATACCCATCACGCGGCTTCGGTAGACGAGAGTGTTGAAAACACCGTCCTGGCAAGCCATGATGAATCCCTCAGTCTCCGACTTGAGTCCACCTGACCTAAGAAAAGCAAAGGTCAGCCTTTCGGATGAGCCGTAGTCTTCAATATGTTTGTAGAAGATTCCATGCATCGGCTTATCCTTGTGGAGCTGCAGATGTACAGTATTCTCTGCAGCTTTTATGTGGACTCTCCTTCGAGCGGGCTCCAACTCGGGGATAGAGTCTTGGATATCCCGCTCGGTGTCGAATACAAGACCGAGTTCATCGGCTGCACGGATTGCTGCCTTGAAAAGAAACGCTCCTTTCCCTGCGATCTCATGGTCTTTGACCATGCAGAGAAGGGATCCAAGCTCCTGATGACTTTACAGGCTCCATAAAGCACCATCCTGTTATGTAGACACTCCAAACTCAGAAGTCCACGGCCTCCTTGTTTTCGGGGGAGGTACAACCGTGGAACGGACGATTTCGGATGCAAACTACGATGTAGGTGCATCATTTTTCGAGTCTTCACGTCGATTCCGCGCAGCTCCTCCAGGGTCCACTTCACTACCCCAAAGGAGTAGATCAGTATCGGAACGGCAAGCATGTTGGTGGCAGAAACTTTGTTCATGCCCGACAGTTCTGATGACCAGATCTGCCGGAGTTTCTGCTGATACTTGCCGCGGAGAGCGTTTTTAACCGCCACTACCTCTTGGGTGCAACGTTGTTGCACTCCTAGGTAGGTATACGCCTCTCCGGCATCCAGATGGCGGAGGATGCTTCCATCTACCAGCTGCGCGTCTTCTCCATAATCCTCGCATCGTCCTCTTCTGAGATGAACCAGTGCACATTTATCCATCCCGAATTCCATACCGATAGCATGCGTGTACTCTTGCACCACCCTCAGAGATTGCTGGAGATCTCCCTCACCCGAGGCATAAAGCTTCAGGTCATCCATATAAAATAAATGGGTGACCTTATGCCTTCGGTCTCCGGGGGGGCCACAGTTGTAACCACGGGTTTTCTGAGCGCAACGGATAATGGCATAAGTGAGATGCAGAAAGGAGGGGCTGAGGAATCCCCTTGGAAACCCTCCCTAAAGATAACCTGCTCCGTTTGGACTTTGGCTCCACCTGATGTTATGGTGAAGCGAGTCCTCCAGAGTGGCATCAACTGTTCAATGCATCTCACTATTTGATCGGGTACCGCAAGGCATCTGAGCAAATGCAAGATCAACTCATGCGATGTTGAATCAAATGCCTTGCGGTAATCGATCCAGGCCATCGAAAGGTTGCGCTTATACTGCACGGAATCCTGCGTGATACATCTATCGATCAGCAGGTTCTCCTTGCAGCCAGCAACACCTTTCTTTGACCCTTTCTGCTCATATATCCGTTCGTACACCGTGTCAACTGCGAGGAGTATTCGCGTGTACAAAATGCGCGTAAACAATTTGTAACACGTGTTCAAGCATGTTATCGGTCTGTAATTCTTGGGATCAGACAAATTTCCGTTCTTGGGGATTAGCACGGTTCGCCCCTCGACAAACCAAGCCGGAATCTGCTGCTCTCCACTAAGCCACGAGTTGAAAACTCTGGCCAAGTGGTGGTGGGTACTGGGGAACTCCTTCCACCACAAGTTGCACAACCCGTCTGGGCCTGGAGCAGCAAAGTTCTTCGAGCCCTGTAGAGCTTTCCGAACTTCTTCCGGGGTTATCGGTTGGCGCGTTCAATGGGATGAGGTTGCTGAAACCTCCTACAGAAGGCTCCAAACTGCGTCAGGGCTGGAGTGTCTATGTTGAGTGGCTGCGGATATTCGTAAATCTCCTTCCAGAAGTTTTCCACCTGATCAGCGGTCGGCGGGTTTTCTACAACAAGCGGCGGTTGCTGGAATAAGCGGGAGGGTTTCTCGCGGAACTGTTTGTTTTCCGCGATTCCTCTCGCTCGCCGTACAAGTGACTTTTTGGCAGCCACTAGCATTCGTATCCTATCAAGGCAGTGTTGTTTGATGGTTAACAGCACTCCTTGATTCAATGTGTGATGGACTCGTCGCAACTTAGCTGCGATTCGCCGCACCGTTAGCGTAAATGGCCTATTGGCCACTACGTATCCATCACACATTGGATACGAGATGCGTGTTGTCTCGCCGACTTGATTTATGGCTTACATCTTTTATATGCGTCTATCATGCCTTCTAGTCGAAGACACATCATTCTGCGTATTCGCACGAGAAAGCATGAGAGCAGCATCTATACGGCGGTGTTGATTTGCCAGATGTCATGCCTCTTCTAGAACCGCCTCACGAAGCGCCGCATCCCTCGAGCCAGATCTTGAGGCTTCAGGGGCTTCGAAGTGCGGAGCACCCTGCGTGTTCTGATAATCTCTGTTGGTGGAATATTGATACCTGCCACCTCTTCGGCTGGTTCGACTCGTGGCACTTCTGCCACTTCGGCCACTTCGTTAACCTGCCTAGAGGCGGTCTCACATAGCCACGGCTACGAAGGTGAGATACATAATCCCGCAGATTTTGTGAGGAAAATGCGGCATACTCTGGGTGTGCCACGCACCACAGAGCATGCATTCGCGCCATGTATCCCCTTCGGCCGGGCTCGCTACTCTCATAGCAACGCAGAAGGCCGTCTCTCATTTCGTCTGTCCACTCAGAACGTTGTCCATTGCGTAGGTCGTCATTAGGCTGTCCATCGATTTGGGCCCCACCACCTTGCCGTTGACCTCCATCCGGATGAGGTCGGTTGTGGGGGCCCTGTCTCCTCCTTCTGGGAACCAGAGTATGATCCTGCGAGGGGGTTAGCCTAGCAGGAACACGGCCGACACCAGAGGAAGTGTTTGCTTTTTCCTCCCGGATGCGCTCAAGCTGCCGGTCGGTCCGATTTTGCATCCTAGGCAGGGTTAGTGGTGTGTGCCACTCATTCAAGGTCTATTGTTGGTGTTTTTGATCTAATTGCTTATTTTATTATTATTATTATTATTATATATTATTATTATTATTATTATTATTATTATTATTATTATTATTATTATTATTATTATATTATTATTATTATTATTATTATTATTATTATATTATTATTACATATTATTATTATTTTATTATTATTATTATTATTATTATTATTATTATTATTATTATTATATATTATATTATTATTATTATTATTTTATTATTATTATTATTATTATTATTATTATTATTATTATTATTATATATTATTATTATTATTATTATTAATATTTTCGTTTTAAACACTACCAGTCAGGCCCTTGCTTCCGAAGCTCCGACCCATTCGGAAGGGCGCTGAGTTACATAAACCAATGACCTCTCCCCACACCCGTGAGGTGAGAGATCATTGGGTCCGAGAATCATGTGTCCTGAGCAAACGTAACGATCCGAGAATGACTGCCTTCTGCATGCGGCCGGCTAGAGATTCTGCCGATTTACGGCATGCCGGTATAATTTCCAGGTTTGAGAGTAGCGTAGGCATCATTCCACCAAGGGCCCCTATAATCAGAACCACTATCTTTACAGAATGGTCTGGATAGAGTCTGCGGAGCTCGAAGAGTAGATCTCGATACTTCGTCCGTTTCTGTCCTCTTTTCGCACGATATTCGTCTGCCCGGAGCCGAAAACTCTATGACGTATATCGTTTTCTGCTCGCGGTCGAAGAGGACTACATCAGGCTTGTTGGCTTGTATTTGCCTGAGGGTGGGGAATGAGTAGTTCCAATAAATTCGGCACTTCTCATTCTCCACAACGGACTCAATATCCCCCGGAGCGTAGGGCAGCACCGGTGTCTCATCAATACCGTACGAGTGTCGTAAATGATAATACAGCACTCGTAACGCCGCGTTATGACGATGGATATAGGCTGAGACCGCATATACTGTACATGCTGACAGCAAGTGCATGATGGTCTCAGGCGCTCCACGGCAGGCCCTGCATCTTGTGTCAGGGACCTCTATACCCATCACGTGGCTTCGGTAGACGAGAGTGTTGAAAACACCGTCCTGGCATAATTATTATTATTATTATTATTATTATTATTATTATTATTATTATTATTATTATTATTATTATTATTATTATTATTATTATTATCAATTCAATTAACGATTATGTAAAATTTTCGGGAAGTACTCACCAAAAGTAGTTCTTTCCAAGTTAAAATCTTCAAAAAAATAGCAAACAACACTGTTATACCGGCAACGGCTACACTATCACCTATCATTATGTAGAAATGAGTAGACAAATTTTTTCCAAAGTGTAGGTAGGGGTGAGTAAGATGGGGCCTCCTATGAGTTTCATCACTAAGGGGGTGAAACATTCCTCAAATTATTCTTGTCAATATTTCAAATATGGCAATATATCACAAGCGTTCATTTAGTTTCACTGAAAGTTACTTTTATCCATACAATTGATCTGGAATTTGACGTACGTACGATTCATGTGAAACTGCATTTGGATAATTGTTTATATTAAAAGTAATGGAAATGATTGATATCGAAAATGATCGACTGGGGGCTATGAGGTAGGAAAATAATATTTTTTATCTGAATTCAAGAGGACAGCTCCAAGATGACGAAGACTTTTGTGATTAACGATCCGATTTTATGAAAAATAAGCGTCTGTAGGTTATTGTGGGCAATAATTATGTTCTCTTTTTGATTTGAGAATTGAAGATGGTGAAATAGTTTCTATGATTTATGGTCCAAATCTATTTCAATTTATTTTCAGGTGTGTTTAGGAATGGAGATTTCGAATTATCCCTTTTCATTCAAGATAATTCAGTTTGTGATTCAGAGTCCGATATTAGCAAGTATCGGGGGTATGTGAATTCCATGTAGAAATTCGAGAATTAAAATTGGCCGTCCAGATTCGTTTTTCATGATCCGATCGTGTTGAAAATTTGTATCTGGAGATTTCCAACATAAAGGACTATGAATTCCATGTCAGAATTTCGAATGATGGAACAGTTTTGTCATATTTGTTTCAAATCAACATTGGTATTACTATTTTTGTAGGTTTGGAGGGGGGATTACACATTTTTCAGCAAAATTAAGAGAGTTTGAATAACATCTCTGAGAAGACTTTTGAGGTTATAACCTCTCATAACCTGAAAAAGAAAATAATTAATCACGAAAATTCATTCACGTGTAGAAGGGCAAATAAATTATTTTCTTCGCGGAGAGAAAATACTCAATAAATCACTAGAGACATTAGAAAAATACTGTGTTCAACTCAATTCATTCCTTGAGAAGTATCATTGATTCACCACATATATATTTTTTTTATGGGCAAATTCAGGAAACACCAAGTTAAGGACTGACTGGATATTTCATCCTCACAGAGGAAACATAATTTGGTGAACGCATCAACTTATCAGGCCAAAATATAAATTATTTGCTCTTCCACACCTTTCTGAATTTTCTACATAATTCTTGTTCATTCTTATGTTACATTGAATACCCAGTGCCTTAACGAAAAATTACTTTCCAAATTGATGGTTCCCCAGTTTTGTAATTTATCACCTGATTTTAGCTGTTCTGAGTATTTTTGGGTCCGATATCATACTCTCTCGACAAGTCTCAAATCTATCATAGACTAATATATTGATAGAATAACTCTCGTCACGTATCTAGAAAAAAATCATCCCAATATCTTTCAGATATTAGCAATATCTTTTAGAATATAGAGCTTTTCAATATAATGTAGACTCATCATACATATCCCAAGAATATTTATATATGAAAACTTTCTGATAATTTTTGTGTTTTTTTTTCAGATATATTGAAACTGTTGCGAAAAAACAAAGTTCCCATTGGACACATTATCTGCGAAAAGTACTGAAAGAAGAATCCATCCATATACTCATTAGGTTGAGAATTTCATTAAAAAGTGTAAAGTATGAGCGAATAAAATAAAAAAGAATAATTCTCAGTTTGATTCACGATGACCCATATTTTTTACACTTCCTGCGGTTCAGTGGTTGGATAACAATAGTTTGTTGGAGCGAAGAATTCAAATCGAATGGATCAAACTTCAAATAGGAAAAAAATCAAACACCATTACAGAATTGTGAGCGTAGAAATTCTGGGCACCATTTCCTGATCCATATTTTATACTTCCTGGGAATATAGTACAGGAAAAAGATAGATATAAAAATCCAAGATTGCCATTTTGTAGGGTTGCCAATTTGTGGGCTGACCAAGATCACATCAATATATTCAGTTTGAGGGTGTATTATTGGAGTGGCGGATGGTGAGTGGTGAAAATAGCCCTACTCACACTGAGCTGCAGCGTATTAGGTGATGTATATAGTGTATATTCATGGTAGTTCGGTCAGCCGAAAAGAAAATGTATGATAACAACAATAATGACAAGACAACGAACGTTCAATGATTTGGTCTTTCTTCGACCTGTTAACATAAACATATATGTCTATATGTAATCAAACTTCTTCCGCACCCGCGAATAATGGATGTATAATGCCATTTCATAACATAGTACAGTGTTGAAAATTTTGAACAAAAAAATAAATGAAAAAAATAATTTTTTAATGGATAACATTGTTTCAATCAGGTAATGCAGACACTAATCAATGTCTGCTCGGCCTACCCTGTACCGGTCTACAGGTGGCAAATACCCCAAAACCGGTCTACAGGTGATCAGCTTGAGTGAAGTGGATAATATTTAATCATTTCGCAAAAAACATTCGCAAAGTACCTTGTAGGACTTTGCAAGTTTATACATCAGATGTAATTCAACGTCCGTAGAGGCATAACCCAGGAAAATAGTTGTTTTTTATGGATATGCGACCAACATACACCTATTGTATAGGACTTTGTAGTCAGCTGTCTTGAGAAATAGCTTATTTTTGATTTTTAATGTATTTTCAATAAAATTTTTGTTGAGTCTTGGAATCGCACAACAGCGAAGTTTTGGTAGGTTATATTTTTTTAAATTTGTTTCGTTAAAATTCCAAAGGAAAATTCTTTTTATTTTTTGTTGGAATATCAACTGTTTGTTGTTTTGCAAAAAGTTATATTATCCCCTGAATATATATATATATATATATATATATATATATTTATATATATATATATATATATATATATAAATATATATATATATATATATATATATATATATATATATATATATATAAGATTTTCGCCGGTATAATGTGTTGAGATAGTTTCTCGGGTTTCTGTGCACGTTCTGTGTTCTTGATCCAGAAAAAGTCCGATTTCACTAAATTTCGGCAAATTCACATTTACCGTCTTCAGGTGATTGTTTCGAACTCGACTGATGTTTTCGTAATGTGCTCCTCAATTTGTAATAGTGGTAAGTCGATTGTGCACGATCGGTTTCCTTCGTTCGCTCCCTGTTGCGTGTAGTGCCGGGAGAGCAGATCACGAAAGAAGGAGACCGATCGTGCACATTTGAGCAACACCGGTGGCGATCCGGCAACAACGCATCCAAAACGTCTTCCGGCTCTACACGCAACAGGGCGCAAACGAAGGAAACCGATCGGGGCGATCGTGAACAATCGACTAACCACCATTACGATTCGAGGAGCGCAACACGAAAACATCAGTCGAGTTCGAAACAATTGAATGAATCACCTGAAGATGGCAAATGCGAGTTTGCTGAAACGTCGTGAAATCGGACCTTTCGAGGACCAAGAACGCGGACAGAAACCCGAGAAACTATCTCAACATAGATATATATATATATATTTTCAATAACGTTCACAATCGTATAACATGAACACAAAATGATGAAAGAATAACTGTTGAATTATATTAATTTACCTGGAGATGACATACACAATGTCGAAATATATATATATATATATAACAACTATTCCATCAATATAAAAAACAAAATCATCAAGTACTCACAAATTTGATAATAAAATCAAACTAAAACAAAAAACTGACAAACCAAAAATACACACCACAATACCCTTTATACTCGGACTATCTGAACACATTGGAAATGTTCCAAATGAACATAATTCAACAAGCCTAAAATCCTGCAATAGTTTAAAGAAATTGTACTCCCCACTAACAAGCCAAAACCCCATAATGAAAAAATCCTATACAGACAAGTGAAATTTGGAAACTGAATATTAAAGGTTGTGAACTTCCCAACTAGTGATGGTAGATGACGAAATCGTCAAAGATGACGTCACAAGGCCATTGTGACCAATAATGGATCCCGACACCTCTTTTGAAAGGTATCGAAAAAACCTATTCAATGATACTAATTTTGTTTGTGTTTTTGGCAACTCACTTTCAAAAAACACAAAGCTGTGATGAATTGAATCAGTTAATACTAAAATTCCAAATCCAAGCTCCGCCTCTTGATAGTTGTCAAATAAGCTGACGTTTTTGTTAGTCTCCCTGTTAGTTTTTGTACATTTAATAATTTGTGTATTGTTGATCGAATGTTTAACTGTTTTTAGCAGCTTTTGGTACATTTAATATTTTTGTACATTTTAATAATTTGTTAAACTGTTGTTAGCCGAACGTTCAAGTGCTTCAAGAAGCGAAATGGTACGTGCTTCAGGTGATAAAGTTGCAGCGATCCTAATTCTTGGTGAAACTAGAGAAAATATTCATGCAGCAGAACGCATTTTTAATGAGAGGTTTTTCGATCGCCCCGTTTCGAAGAATTATTCAAGGGAAATTCTTCGTGAGTTTAAAACAACAGGTAGTATTAATGATGCGAAACGATCTGGCAGACCACAAATTCCTGATGAGAAAAAAATTGATATACTGGCAGAAGTAATAGTTGATCCTACTTCTCCAACAACTCACGTTGCATCTTCCTGTGAAGTCAGTCACAGGGTGTTAAAAAAGAACAAATTTCATCCATACAAATTAAAAATGGTTCATCAACTCTCCGACGACAACCCAGACCGAAGACTAGAATTTTGTGAAAATATGGAAACTAAAATTAACCAACAGCCACACTATGTCAAAACAATTTGTTTTAGTGACGAAAGTACTTTCTATCTAAATGGAAATGTGAATACACAGAATGTGAGATATTGGAGGGACGCAAATCTCCACCTGTTTCGTGAAACACATACCGAATTCCCTCAGAAGGTGAATGTTTGGGCAGGTATCCTGGGAAACTACATCGTTGGGCCTCTTTTTTAAAATACCAATTTAATTGGTGAGGTTTATCTGGAGCTGTTGCAAAACGCAATAGAACCGTTAATCCTTGAAATTTTGGAAGATAATCCAGATGAATTCGGCAATTTGGAAATAACATTCCAACAGGATGGTGCCCCTCCATACTATTACGGTGCAGTAAGACGGTATTTGGATGAGGAGTATCGTGGTAGATGGATTGGACGACGAGGTTCAACGGAATGGCCAGCTCGATCACCGGACCTCACACCTTTGGATTTTTTTCTGTGGGAGTTCCTTGAATCGAAGGTTCACGCCACTGAACCTGACAATATTGACGTTTTCAAACAACGTATTGTTGCAGAATGTGAGGCTGTTTCCACAGACACATTTGCAAAAGTACGAGAAGACATTAAAGTCCTCACGTATAACCTATATTGCTCTCATAGGTTTAGATTTTCTTGTAATTGAAATGTGGGTTGTTCAGCGTATTTGTGCATATGACATTACAGTTGTGAGCTTATGGCGATGTCAACTTTGTCACAATCATTACGTGGGATACTATATACTGATAATGCCATAAACAACCGCACAAACATAAAAAAATGTAGTCAAGTATACCACACTCTAATTTGAAAAAATCTGCAATAGCAAACATCGATATTTCATTCACCCGTTGCACTTCCACACATATATACAAAACCTTTCCAGCATAAGTGAAACAAGTTGGCCAATAACACCAGTAATAAGGACAAAATAACTATAAATACATTTTTCTAGGTCGACATCACGTAGTAAGTCAGTATTTATATAACAAACACCACACAGCGAATCACACACACTACAAAAGAACATAAATAAAAAATAATATACATCACCCCAAAACCCAACAATGGTGAGTGGTGAAACAACACAAATATCATAAAAATAATTTCACTGGAGATGCGCCCAGACGAGGGCGAAACGTTTTAAATGGTGTGAATTTTATTGTCTTCCTACAGAAAAAAACCCAGATAATTCCAGAAATATTACAATTATCAAGATTCAAGTACCCACTTATTTTGAGGAAATTTTTTCAATATTTCATACTCTCCCATCACTTCCGGTTTCACTGGAAACGACCCCCACTTAGGAATTCCGAATGGAACACCCTGCATATTTGTACTCTTTCTGAAAACGGTCACATAGCCTCAAGATGAAAAATAGCTGAATTTAATTTTTGAGAAGCATTTTTATTTTTGCATCTAGAGTGCATTGGACTCACTTCAACCAATCTGATGGACATGAATGATGAGTAAAAAATATTATATGTCAGGTTTTTCCTAGTTGAAATAATTATTCTGCGGATAAATCGATCTTCAAATTGAGTCAAACATTTCGAAACACTCAGAAATGAATCAAACTTTGGAATTCTCCATGGAACGCTCTGTATAGTTATAAATTTTTCGATTCCGCAACTAGTGTTCAATCAATTTTTCAGATTGATTTCCAGTCTCATCACAGAATTCTCATTGTTTGGTAAAATCTTCAAAAATGAAAAGTGTACTACAGAAACAAAAATACTTTGACAAGTGAGAAATTAGTGGTCATCATCAACCTAATAAGTTCTCATACCTACTGTGCTGTAGGTCATGCAATTTTTCACAAACATGTATAGAAGAGACGAAACAGTGGACATGCTTTGTATGCTGGAAGATATCCCAACAGACTTCATCCATGTTTTCAATATTTCTCCGTTGTGGAGAAACAACTCTTAACCATGGAATTTTTTTCATTTATGTGCTGACTGAAATCAATGTCAAAGCATTTGTAGAAGTGAATCCTGCCGCTTCTACTAGCGAAATTAGCCATGAGTTACACATTAAGCATGAGTCAGCAAGGAAGTTTTTGAAAAAGCATAGGTACAGGTCGTTTATGTATCAAGTGCACTAGCATTTGTATGAAAATAATGGAAATTAGTGTGTGACTGGTTACTTCAGAACCAATCACGAGTCGAGATGCTCGAACAATAGAATGTTAAAATAGACAGGAGAGATTTGGGGTAAACGTATGAGCTGGTGTAATCGGAAGTAAACTAATCGCACCAATTTTATTTCAAGGCCAGTTGCCAGGGGTGAGGTATTTGGAATTCCTTCAGAATGATATTGGAGAATTTTTGCTCTTTCTGAAGTGATGTATTTTCAACAGAATGGGGCTCCTTCTTATGAAACCATCCAAGTCATTTATAAAGCCATAAAATGTCAATAAATTGGCGGAATGCATTTCAAACATTCAATTCCCTTCAACTGATCCTGGTATTATGGGTAGTTTTTTGTAGGAATGGATTATGAACTTTTGTTATGTGAAAATTGATGTTTTTTAATTCTCTTCCATGAAATTTTGTATCTACATCATACTCTCATATGAAATACCTAGGAATTTTTATAGACTTCATTCTGAAATGGGATATCCATATAAACTACCTTATCAAAAAAATACAATTCCTGATATACCGCTTCAAAATACCAAGAGACATACTCGATGAAAAATATTTGAGAACTTTATACTTTTTCCTTATATATGGTATATCAGCATGGGGATCAAGAAATAAAACAATAATGAATAGAGTATCAATAACCCAAAAACGTCTACTGAAAATAATATACAATAAAAAACGAACTTACCCTTCAGATGATCTCCACTGACAAACGGACATATTCGACCCCGTACAACTCTTTTTTCATCTCAGCAACATCAAGATCCACAAAACACAACATGAGCTAGAAATAAGGGAAATAAATACAAGATTTCTTTTATGATTAAAGATAAGTGCCAAAAAAGCCACAGATATATCAGTCAAAAACTTCACAACCAACTACCAGACACACTAAGAAGCAAGCAGAATACAAATAGATTCAAGAGAGATCTGAAAAAATATATCCCATCCAAGCCCCGCACTGATATACATACTTTAGTCTTTAACTTTCAGATTTTATGTAATGTTAATATTTTTATTGTTTTTTTATTCTTGAATTTATATTACTTTTTGTACATTATTATTGTTCTTAATACACTTTTCACCTCACTATATCATATCATAATAATCTTTTTATCATCATTACAACTTCCATAGTACTACTATCACACACAAGCTATGCTTTCGCTTTCGATCTTTTTACTCAATTATATATCACTCCTGCAATGTAATGTATTTATATATCACGCTTGCAGTATAATGTACTTCACCTTCAAAATAAACGTTTTATTATTATATTATTATTATACCGAAATATTTGATACAATAATCATTGAATCCATCGAATTGAAGATTACGATAACGAAATCTACCATGATAACGAAATCTACAATACATTTTTATTAGACGAATGAATGATGTTCACAGATAACCCGACACACAAAACTGCCACCCATTTCAACAGTATATTGTTATCGCATTTGGTATTCATTTCTCCAAGGTAATCAAAGAATATTCCTGAATAATAGGGACCGATAACGTATTTTATTTGGATAACGGCTCCTTGGGGAGCTCAACTGATACGCTGTCGTCCCGAAAAGGACTCGCCACGACTCCGCAAAGGACTCCAAGGACCTCGACACACATCAGGGTAGCCATAGATGTGTAAAATAACCTGTTACGCACTGCCACGTTTCTTTTATGGCGGTCGGTTGAAAATAGCAGGCCATTGGCGTTGCGTTGGTACAACATTGGCACTCTCGCCATTAATTTGAAATTCACACAGGATGTTCTAGATTTCATTCGACACTGGAAATATTTTCCGTTTTTTTTAGAAGCACTCGCACACCGAAGCTTCTTTATCATTAACTCTTTTATGTAGAATTTTCTAAAAGGAGAAGTATACTCCATTTGATAAATCTATTGTATACTCTCAGAAACCAAACCGCTGAACATGCTCTCATAGCCACATATTCAACAGATAGTTTTGCTTGACCTTAGTGAGAAATCGGCAAGAGAAATGGAATAAGAAGTGAACCGCTCATTTGAAACGTGAATTTGTATTATGGCATAATTCATGTAAATAGTTTCATATTCTAGAATCCTCATCGCCATCTGATGAATAATGATTGAACAACAAAAATAATTTATATTACAACGAATAGTAAAAGTAGATAATCATATTATTTAACTGAACTGAAGTAAGGTGGGTAAGTAAGAATTTTGGAAGTAATAAAAAAACCAAGCAGTTAGTAATCAGTAGATTTCAGCCACAAAAAAATTAAAAATAAACACTTTTTAACAAAAAATTTAACCGACGAAATACGGAATTGAAAAGTGAAAAATAAAATAAACCTTCTTAGTCTCAATAACTGAGCTCCTAAACTAATGTAAGTAACTAATTTTGAGTCGGCGCCAAACAAACAATCAACGAAGATCATTAAATTACTTAAAAAAATTATCAGAATGTCACCGCCCAACTCGATGCCATCATTTTACGCCTTACCTAATTCATTTGCTTGTTTGTTTGGCGCCGACTCAAAATTGGGTACTTTCATTAGTTCAGGAGCTCAGTTATCGAGACTTAGAGGGTTTAACCGAAGCTGCACTTCTCTACGCACAGAGATATCCTGATCGGCGTCACCCGACCCGGCACTATTTTCCAAAACTGCTCAAAAAAATGCGAAATGAGCCTGATAATGATAGGAACGATTCGTTCGTTGTGAGTGAACATAAAGAAATAGATGTTCTGGCATACGTTCTAGTGAATATTAATACGTCACTCAGGAAGATTGCAGAAGAATGTGACATTTCGAAGTCTTCTGCAGCTAACATTTTGAAGAAACATAAATATCATTCATTCAAATATCAACTACACCAGGACCTGTACCAAAACGATAATGCAAGCAGACTTGAGTATTGCAATTGGTTCTTTGGAAAATATTTGGAGGATGACACATTTCTATATAAAATTCTGTATACTGACGAAAGCCGTTTCACTAATTTGGGACATTTCAACAGAAATAATAAGCGATATTGGTCCGATGCAAATTTACACTTGATGGAGGAAGGAAATTTCCAACAACGGTTTGGTTTCAATTGTTGGGTTGGGATTTCAAGGGACAGAATTTGAGGCCCTATAATTTTTGACGTTGTCCTGACAGGGGCTAGATATCTAAGGTTCCTCCCGCAGGAAATTGAGCATTTCTTGGACGAAGTTCCATTAATAAATCGAGTTGCATTATTTTATCCACCACACAACCTGAGGACAGTAACAGAATATCTGCATGAAACATACAACGAAAATTGGATTGGAAATATGGGTCCAGTTAGGTGGCCGGCGAGGTAAAATAGGGTTGTTTTCAATGTATACCTTTATTTATTCCTTTTTAAAAAACTTTTCAGGTCACCCGACCTCACGTCTCGAGATTTTTTCATGGGGATCTATTAAAAACAAGGTTTATGATGTACCTCCTGCCACACGACATGAATTAGAGGACAAAGAAAGGGCATCTATTCATAGAATGACACCAAGGCAGTTGAGAAACGTTGTAAAAGCAACAATAATAAAAATTCGCTTTTGCCAGCAACAAGATGGAGGTCACTTGGAACACTTGGAACATCTGGAGATCCCTCAAGATATGTAAATGGGTAGTTTCAATATAATTATTTCATTTTCAATAGGTGCTTCATTTTAGAAAAGTTCTAACGTTATGGTATATTCAGTTTTTTATCGAAAGTTTTCTTACAACCTAATAGAGTGCGGTATCAAATCAATCGTAATAAAATGCCCTTTTTTTCTAACCCGACGAGCCACCATGTTGCCATTTGAAAAAAAAAATTAATAATTTTTTTTTAAATCAAACGTCACAGCTGAAACATTTTGATCGAAAACAGTAAAGTTATATTTTTACAAACATTTGAGGACTGAAAACAATTATTTGAACGTATCCATAGCCCTCTGGAATAAAAATATATTTCGGAAACAAAATAAAAAAAACGGTTACAAACAGTAACAAATGATACATGGTTGTATTATAAATGTCATATGGAGACACAAAAACTGAAAATATACCAGGTGTCCCATTTAAAAATCGAAAGTTTATGTCACTTCCGGTGAATCCGTAATTTGCATGAAGTTGAGTTACTTGACAAAAAATGCAGTTTTATGCATTGAACAGATCCTCCTAATTCCATTCTTTTATCTCCGAAAACAAAAAAGTTATAAGGGCGAGCCACCTTTCGTGAACACCCGGTATACAAACTAATGAAAATGAATTCTTGAATAAATCGATTGAAATAGCAACTGGACAATGAAATGAATGGTAATATTAGAGTTACTGATATTGGTTCAACTACATAGAATCAATCGAATCGAGATGCTCATTGCCAGAGAAATTGCATGCTGAACAAACCAAAACAGAAATGGTTTCAACACCTTCAGAATCCGTTTTATTAATCAAATTATTGCATTCAATATGGAAGACACACAAGGAAAATTATTGTCAATTCGCAGAGTTGAATTATTGTAGAGGGGGGAATGTGAAACCAGATTTGTTATGTGATTTTCATTAATTTCATTAGAATGAATAACTTTTCAACAGAAAAAAGTACATTCTTTGCAGCTTGAAGACATTGAACTCTCGATGTCGTATGAAATTTCAATTTAACATCAGTCAACCTTTGTAATGAAAATCAATTACAACAGATTCATTAACAGTTGTTCTAATTCAGAGTTGAAGAGAAGGTTGAACTTGCGTATTCACCTTAATGTTTAAACCTCTCTTGGCAGGTATGATACAATGGCGAATTCACCGAGTATTGAGCTATAGATAAATTATGAAAATAAATACTGGTGAATTCACCTGAACGTTGGAATTTCAAAATGAACATTATAGTTCCTCTTCTATCCAATATCCAATGTTATAGGAATTAAAACATATTTTGGTTCAAAAAGGTTTTTGCAACCAGAAATGTTCCAATTACGTCTATTAATAAGTTACATACGTACGTTCTAAATATATTTCTGTTTATTAAATGGGAGTTATATTAAACTTAAATAATCAATATACTCTCGATTCCAACTGATTGTTGCAAATATTGCCAAAAAACTTTTACTTCATCTATAAATGACCAAATCCTTTACAAGTTCATTCCGAATGTTTCATCGATGAAAAAAACAATGCGAGTTCTAATTGTCTCCCACGATTGATTTTTTATAGAATCACATCACTGAATAATTTCAAAAGGAATGATGTATAACAAAAGAAGGATATTTTGTACCATCCCATCCAATCATTCGTTTGATACACAAAAAATATGATTTTTCTCCTATTGGCCATGCTCAGGATAATTTCATAAGCTCCTTATCTATAAATAGTTTTCCACGAATTTCTAATGACAAGAACATGTTGCGAAATTAAACATTTTGAAAGTTGTTTCACCGAGTTGTTAATAATCCTAATAAGAATACTGGATGTAATACGAAACGATTTTTCTATGATATCCACCACCTCAGATTCAGGACATTCAGATCATTTTGGAATTTAAATGAATATAAGTGTGAATTGTTGTTTGAATGGAATTGATCTATATATATATTCAAGGTTATGAATTTTCAATTAATATTGAAAAATAATAAAAACACTCAAGAAATAAATAGAATCAACGATATTGCTATATTTGGAAGAAAAGCATCGTTTGGTTGGTTTCTGTCGGTGAACTTCAACGATTTTTCTATGGATCATCCAATAATAGTCTGACATCATATTGACGTCGGAATAGCCTTCATCTCTCCAATATCTTGATGAAACCGTCCACTCTGTTCTTCACTGTAGTCTCGAAGATTTCTAGGAAAATCATCAATGTGAGAATTAAAAAAAAATACTTTCAGACTGTTTATCTTGTTGAGTGAACGTCACTCAAAAGTAAGCAGAATATGAATCTTTCGCAAAATCTGTTATATTTCTCTCTTCGTTCAACTGAGGTATATTATCGACAAAATAGATCTGGACTTTGCAATACCAACCCCACTCGTGTATACCTGACAGGCTTACTCGCACTGCCTGAAATGCTCTACAGTGTTACTGAAGAAGAGGAGAGGAAATGACTATACGATGAGTAATTGTACGAAGAGTACATTCAAATGATGGAAATATTGAATTATTTTATTCAAAAATATATAAGCATGAATACATATCATCCTCCATCGACAATTCTCGATATTCACCTGCCCCAGTGTATGTATTCCTTTTTGTTTTTTTGTTAGCAGATGTAGAATTATGCAACTTGTCATTCCCATATTTGTATGGATGTGTATGTTGTGCAAGTTCTGATGTCAAATTCTTCTTCAATCTTTTTGCCATGGGTGATATGCGGAGGTTATACAATCTCAACATATTGTTGTTTTCCAAAAACAGCTTTCTCTGGTTCTTCATCTTGGTTGGTTTCCACATTTCAATCAACGATGTCAGTAACTACCTATAGTTGATGCAGGACTATGACAAATTAAAAGAATTTATTTTGGTGACTTTCATTCTATGTTAAATCTTATTTGATTTTGCCAAGGAGTATTTTCACATTTTCGCTTTTTGGAAATCAAATGATAGGAAGAATGAAGAATAATCTGATAGTCCCCAACACAACAGATATGTGCTAACAGTAACTGGTTAATATCAAACACCAAAGACCCTGATATTTTTCCTGTTCGATTTCTTAAGCAGTTACTAACTGAGCTAAACGCAAATATTAAGATTAATAGAATTCTTCTTATCGTGAACATGACTTGGAATAAACCATATTCTTCAAGATGGTACAATAATATTCCGATTTAAGTTATCATGATATCAAAGTATATGAAGAGATATGCAGAGATAATAGGACTGTATATTACGAAAAATACATCAGTAACTACTCCGCACGATCAACTGCAGTGTCTAATCTTACCAAAGAAGGCCTCAATGAGCACGAAATCATTGGAATAACAGCTCATCTTATCGAAACTTCACCAACTGTTGGACAATGAACTTATTTCAGATTTAATTGATAATATATATATATATATATATATATATATATGTAAATATATATATATGTATATATATATATATATATATAATGATAAATAAGAGAAGAGTTGATGGGAAACACTCAATGCGGATTGAAAACTTTCATTTGAACTCAATATGCCACATGAATATTTGAAATCATTTTGGGAAGTCCTCCAACCCGATACTCTGATGGATATTGATAAAAAGGTTTTCTCAAAGGTAATTGATTATATAGCGTTGTGGCAGACACCATTACAATTTTTCCAAAAAATATGTAGATCATGTCAGACTAGACGTGAAGCCGATTTTATTACATTTAATTCTTAATCCATTGAAATTAATTCAGAAGTATATTTTAAAATATATTTATTAATTACCATTATTGATAATATTGCATGACAATGTGCTCAAAAACCATTGCGCTTACTTCACTTTTGACTAAGGACACGTGACATGATTATTTAAGGTTTGGTTATTTATTATTTATTTGAAATTTCGACCAGAAAAAATAATAAATTTTTTCAATGTTATTAGAATTGATTCATTTTCATCTAACATTAGGAAGACAGTTATTCCAAATTTGTGTTGGTTCCTTGTCTAGGACGATGATTTTGTTGTCCTCCTGTGTGATCCAACAAAGTGAACTTCGTCAATAAACATACCATTCTAGAACCGAATTCATAGTTGTGAAGTAGTGGTTCTTACCAAAGGTTCCTGAAATATATTAATTGAATAATGGAGTAGCCATGTGCTAGAATTAAGAATAACTCGTTTACCATAATAGAGCATAAGTTATAATAAGGGTTTCATTAAATGAATAAGTTGGAAATAATATTTTTTTAATTTATTATACGATAAATGTTGCGGTTACTCTGCTCATTTATGTTCAGGTTATTGTTATTTGCATTTGGAAATGAAGTTTTATGACGACTGCTTCCCTATTCTTGGGAAATATTTTATAAATATTACTGACTATGGATGCAACTTCTCGATGAAGTTATATTTGTTAATTAGAAATTCAAGTGAGAGTTTCTTTAGATACTGAAGTTAACACTGAAGATATATTTGTTAAAAAGTATGAACAGAGTGTTGATACAATAGGCGAGATCATTGATTTCTAAAAAAAATCACAATGTCCAAAACGATGAGAAAAATGGTTGGATTTAAAAAAAAACTATTTCATTGATACCTACTGGTTGCATTGGTTTTGGTAATGAGACAAGGGTCCTAGGGCGGCATATTTTCTATGGAGATAATAAAATTTATCGGTTATTGAGAATATTTTTTTTAATTTTTTTTTATATTTTTTCATTTCGACAAGCTCCGCCAATCTTAAAAATATCTTTGGTATTAGATCTCTGGAAATTAGTCTCGAATAACGGTACTCGTAACATAAGTTTTTCAAAAGAAAATATCTTTGTGGAAGTCACTTCAATGCATGGATATTTGTGATGAATATCCTGCAATGTCAATATTTGAGGACTGTAGACATCTTACTTCCTTCCAATGATGCTCTTTGTGCCCTCCATGTGATAATATCAATGCCATGATGAATTGTAATCAGTTTGAGGCACTTAAATTCCCGTGAAGAGAGTCAACGAAACGTTTTCTGAAAACAATGATTTCATTCAGTTCATCAATCTGCAGTTACAAGAAATATTATGAATCGGAAAGCTGATAAATACTTCTTAGCAAATTCTGCAAGGTTTTAACGATGGTGATGTTTTCTGAGCCGAATCCACAATCATAGGTCAATATGCATTCAAATGATGAATTACAAAATAACACACAAAACTATATACTTTATAACTTCACAAAAAAACAGACATATTGAAATGAAACATTATTTTACACCATTCTACTATCCATAGATAAAATATATTTTAAAATTCTATGTAAGCTGAAAAAATAATTAATTTGGAAACGGTGAACTATTGTTAGTAATAATATCACAAGAGAGTTAGAATAAATTAAAAATTATTTGACATATTTTCAAAAACTTGTTGACATATGTGCTCGAGTGGCGATTGCTAAATTAAAATCTGCGGAATTAATTTCTACTTATCGTACTCTCGTGTGGTATTCCACAGATAATTTTCTGATAACACAATCATAAACACATTTTTCATATATTTCAACAAATTAACAGATGAAGTATAGGAATGAAACTTCATTGAAGTTTTGAACATGAAATATTCAATTATTATAGATATTTTGTCCCTGAGTGGAGGATTTTGTAACATCGTTTTATTCTGTTGCGTTGAAAGTTATTGCTTTCCCTTTGTCACTTAGGTTATCAATTGAATCTGAAATAAGTTCATTGTCCAACAGTTGGTGAAGTTTCAATAAGATGAGCTGTTATTTCAATGATTTCGTGCTCATTGATGCCTTCTTTGGTAAGATTAGACACTGCAGTTGATCGTGCGGAGTAGTTCCCAATGTATTTTCCGTGATATACAGTCCTATCATCTCTGCATATCTCTTCATATACTTTGATATCATGATAACTCAAATCGGAATATTATTGTACCATCTTGAAGAATATGGTTTATTCCAAGCAATGTTCACGATAAGAAAAATTCTAATAATCTTAATATTTGCGTTCAGCTCAGTTAGTAACTGCTTGAGAAATCAAACAGGAAAAATATCAGGGTTTTTGGTGTTTGATATTGAATCATTTGAATGTACTCTTTGTACAATTAATCATCGTATAGCCATTTTCTATTCTCTTCTTCAGTAACATTGTAGAGAATTTCAGGCAGTGCGAGTAAGCCTGTCAAGTGTACACGAGTGGGGTTGGTATTGCAAAGTTCAGATCTATTTTGTCGACAATATACCTCAGTTGAACGGAGGAGAAATATAACAGACTTTGCGAAAGATTCATATTCTGCTTACTCCTGAGTGACGTTTACTCAACAAGATAAACAGTCTGGAAGTATTTTTTTTAATTATCTCATTGATGATTTCCCTAAAAATTAATTCATGTGGCATATTGAGTTCAAATGAAAGTTTCCAATCCGCATTGAATGTTTCTCATCAACTCTTCTCTTATTTCTTGACCACATATATATTTTCTTCGGATTCTTGGAATAGACTGAATCAGACTTTTATTCCAAGAAAATATAATTATATACAGAGTGGGCCCTTGAAAACGAAACAGCGGCTCTGTAGGTCGGCAGAAACGAATTATTTAGAAACGCTCGGACACGTCAACTACATTTTCGAGGGGAACATCGTTCGCGATGAAATTCACCCAAAATACATTATATCCCTCTAAGCTGTGACCGCCACCTCTAAATTTCTAGATGGCAACATATGGCAAGTGATACCTGAGTGGGGAGGTATTTTTCTTCTCAAAATCAAACAACAAAAATAAATTAATTCTATCGATTCGTTTCCGAGATATAGGAACTTGGAGTTGAGAAATCAATTTTTATTCACCCAATCAATAAAATATCATCTAACAATGTTTAAAGATAATTATCATTGTCGAGGAATTGAATGATCCAACTGTTTACCAACAAATAACATGCAATTCCGTTTCAAATTTTCATTTCATCCTCACTTACTTGATCGAAAAAATTCAAAGGTTCTTAAGAATCGATAAAAAGACGTTTTCTCGAATTCGACTCAAATGCAAGTACAACAAAAACATGTATGAGATGATTTTTTTCGCCAAATCGCAATTGTGGACGTCTATCAGTGTCAAACTGATCTTTGATTGAACGACATTAGAGTGAATTACTTGGCTAAAGCTGCTGAATATCTTTCCGCAATGATGGTGTATACGATCGCGGAAAGAGTTAAAATAATAACAATTTTTTTTTAAATGATGAGTGCGGTAACCGTTCAGCTAATTTGTTCATTGAAACGCATCCAAATAAACTTGTTGCTAGAAATTACGTTCTGAATTAGTGCAGAAAATTCGTCAAACTGGATCAGTAGCCAACAAGAAACGAGACCCAGAACGTGAATTTCCGTCGAGAAATGAAGCTGTTGAAGTTGCACTTTTAGGACAAGATCATGCAGACCCAACATTGAGCACAAGGAAATACATTTGGTACACCAATTGAATGAACATGATTTTGATAGGCGACAGGAATTTTATGAAATTATGACTACTAGAATAGATGCTGATGAGAATTTCCTTTTCAACATCTGCTTTTCTGATGAGTCTACATTCTTTTTGGATTCGACTGTGAATCGTCATAATTGTCGTTATTGGTCGGATGCCAATCCACATGTTTTTCACGAAGTCCATACTCAAACTCCCCAAAAACTCAATGTCTGGGTCGGTATTTTTGGGGACCGTTTGAATGAATGAATTTGGAATAAATGAATGAATTTGTTTATTCACAATTGGTAGGCATCATTGAAAATGACGGTCGTTACCATGGAGACCACTTGATATCTCTGGAAGATTTTCGAAGGAGAATTATTGAAGAATGCCGTCGAATAACGCCGGAAATGCTATGAAATGTGACGTCTCGTTTTGAACAGAACTTGTACTGTTGTATAGAAATGGGTGGTAGACAGTTTGAACATTTAGTTTATTGACAATTTAGATTATTGTGATAGTTGCTTCATCAGATATTGTTTTTATTGATTAAGTGAATAAAAAGTGATTTCCCAACTTCAAGTCCCTATAACTCGAAAACGAATCGATAGAATTAATTTATTTTTGTTGTTTAATATTGAGAAGGAAAACACCTTCCAAATGAGGTTTCACTTGCCATATGTTGCCATTTAAAAATTTAGGGGTGGCGGTCACAGCTCCGGGGATGGAATGTATTTCGGGTGAATTTCATCGTGAACGATGTCCCCATTGGAAATGTAGTTGACGTGTCCCAGCGTTTTTATATAATTCGGTTCTGCCGACCTACAGAGCCCGTTTTCAATGGCCCACTCTGTATATATATATATATATATATATATATATATATATATATATAAATATATATTAATATAAATTATATTTCGCATATTTCTTGCACTTGATAAAATAAAGTGTGTATATGTATATACATATATATATATATATATATATATATATATATATATATATATTTATATATCTATGTGTTTATACATATACACACTTTATTTTATCAAATGCAAGAAATATGCGAAATATAATTTCACCAAATTCTCAATTCGGTATGGATAAAGTATGACTTACCTATATTCAGCTTTCTTCCAATTTTCTCCGTACTAACATGAGGATTCTCAACTGTTAAAAGCATCGCAGCTTATGATATTTCTTCATTTGTTGCAATTTAATTTACCACCTAATCCTCCGAACACACTCTGGTCGTATAGACCTTCAATCAGGATATGCAACTGCATACAATCTACCATCTAATGAAACATCATGTCACAGTCACAATATATGGATAATTTTATTTTGAAGCGGAAAAAAAAGTAGGTTTCAACTATAGATCCACCTTCTAGATAATTGAGTGTTAAATTTGTTGACAATTTCTATACCATTCAAATGTTCCAAGAATGATTTGATAGCATTGATAATATGATCTTCATTCCTCAAAGATGTAACAGTTGCTGCTTTGAGCCGAGAGATTTGTGGAAATAGAAAGTATAAAGCAAAAGGAGTAAACACAACCTAGATGAAAGAGAATGAAAACAAGCAAAGATGTCGTACACTGTTAGGAATCTTCACGACAGTACAAGAGAAACTGTAAATGGTACATTTCTGAAGGGACAACAGGGTCCCCAATCCTCACGCCCCCTGATTTCCATGTTAAAGGAGAGGTCTACCGCTAGGAAGCAACGACACTGAATGACATGAAAAATAGAATCAGAGAAGTTTTTCGCTTCACTACAAGATCAACTATAATTGGTGATTGAAGAGCAATTGTGGATAGACTGAATTTGTGCATAGTTCAAAATGGGAGATTGTTTGGAAATCTGCTGTGAATTAACGCTGTTTGAATTGTTTAGGTTTATTTTGTTATTTCTTCCGCCAGCATTGAATAAAAAAATGTCATTGTTGCTATGATGACTTTTTCATACTTTCCCTGAGAAAAAGTTACATATCTGATGGAAATCAAGTAGACAAACCCTACATTCACTTCGAGTTCATTGTGGACTATTCTGGTATGGGTGTGGTATTACAAGGTGTGAAAAAACTGAGAAGAAGTTATTCCAAGTTTTGGTTGCTCCTATATGGGAAGAGCGCCATTCGGTGTAATTATCAATAGGAAATCAAAATACACCATTTTCGAGGATATTTGGTGGACAATTTTTTTATTTTGAGTTATTTGGTATTGAATGAACACATTTTGTGACATGAATACCACCATGAGTACCAAACCACCGGTTATAAGCCCATAGAACCCTCTATTTTTGAAAAACACTCTCCCAAAGTAATTCGATCTAGTGAAAATATATAAGGTATTTAATTTTGAAAAAATATATATTTGATGAATCACACATTTATTGAACTCCCTGTATGTTGGTAGTTATTTTTGTATCATAGCTTTCAATGCCTTCCACAACTTTTAGTTGAGAAATATTTTTCTATCTCGAATATATATATATATATATATATATATATATATATATATATATATATATATATATATATATATATATATATATATATATATATATATATATAATTCTACTGTACGTGTGTTGTCACTGAACTCCACCTAAACGGCTGGACCGATTTGGATGAATTTTTGTGTATGCGTTTGGGTGGCGCCCTGGATGGTTTTGATTCACAAATCATCCCCCTAAATGTTAAGGGTGATTTTTAGTTTTTGTTTTTTCGACAAAATTTTTGGTTTTTATTTTTGTATGAAACAGCATTCAAAAATACATACAACCCTGAATTTTCACCCTTCTACAATCAACCCCTATTTTTTTAGCAAGATTTTTATTTTTGTGTGACTTAGAATAAAAAAATTCATATTACTCTTAATTTTCACCCTTCTACGATCAACCCCTATTTTTTATTGGAACGTAGTTCCTCATCGCGCATTGCGAACGGGGGCTAGACGGAATAAATCAAGACCAAAAGTTGTAACGAGACTTTCGCTATGGTTATAGGCCGTGCGGCGTGCGCGTGTTTCTCTGTCTGTCTCTCTCTCTCATAGAAAGCAAGCCAGTTATTTTCGTTTCGTCTTTCTATTTCACATTGAACAGTGTGGTGTCGCGACGATTATTTTTGTTGAGTGTATACAGGTTTTTTGTACATAATAAATAATAAAAAATAATAACAATAATGAATCCTGACAGTGCTTCTGCACAAGTTCCGGATATTGCTGATGGAGTCAGGTAAGTAGAGATTTTATACAGACAATAATAAATGCTTATGTATTTTCAGCAATTACGCATTATAACCTCTCTTTACTATTGTGCTAACCAAGTCATACGCGTTTTTATCTCTCTATTATTGTGTGTTTAGCAAGTGTACGCGTCATAACTTTAATAAATTTAAAAGCAAATTATATTTTAATATTACAATATCAATGCGTATGTATTTAGCAAGCCGTGCGTGTTCTAACCTATACGCTGTTGTGTTTACGAAGTCGAGAGAGTATATATATATATATATATATATATATATATATACACTCTGTTGTGTTTACAAAGTCCCGCGCATCTATGACGTGTACGAAAGAATAGACAGACAGAGTGCATATATATATATATATATAAACATATATAAATATTATATATATATAAATATATATATATATATAAAATATTTTATAACTTAAAAAAAAATTAAAAATTTATTACAATTCCTTCACTAATTAATCGAAAGGAACTTCGTTCCATCTGGGTGTTCCTTGACACCTCTCAAGTTTTTTTTTATTACAGGAAAACGGGATAACGGGATAACGGAATAACGGTAATAACGGGATAACGAAAAAACGGGAAAACGGGATACCGGGATGACAGGATAAGGGAATAACGGGAAAACGGAATCACGGGATAAAGAAGCGGGAGAACGGAGATGATAGAAGAACGAAAAACGAAAACGGGATAACGGGATGACAAGATAAGGGGATGATGGGAAAACGGGATAATGGAATAAAGAAGAAATGGGATAACAGGAAAACTGGATAACGGGATAACGGGATGATGGGATAACGGGATAACGTGAATAACGGGATAACGGGATGACAGGATGAGGGGATAACGGGAAAACGGGAAAGACAAAAAGGGGTAACAGGAAAATGGGATAACGGGAAAATTTTCGGGAAAAACATTTTAGGGAACATAGAAATTTGTACAGGACAACGTCTGTCGGGTCCGCTAGTATATATATATATATATACTGGGACCTTTCGATTTCTAGTCGAACGCTCTACTGTGTGAGCTACCAGTCCATGGTAGCTCATACAGTAGAGCGTTCGCCTAGAAATCGAAAGGTCCCAGGTTCGATTCCTGGCCGATCCACATTTTTATTTTTCAGTTTCAAGTTGTCATTTTCCTGTCTGAATGCCGAATAAATTGTTCTCATAGATAATAATTACAGACGTACTATATATTATATTTGTACATATATATATATATATATATATATATATAAATATATACACTGTGTCCGTAAAGTATGGAACAAATTCATTTTTAGCTAAAGAGGTCATTTTAGGAAATAATCCTGAAACACGTCGATTTTTTATGTTAATTTACCGTATTTTAAAATGATAATCTAATATACAGGGTGAATTACGTTCGAGTAATGACGTCACCGTAATTTTTTTTAAATGGAACACTCCCATTTTGTCTCAATTTTCGGATTACTCTAGCTGAGCTGATTCCAAAAATGTATCACATATTGATTCCAATTTGTACAGGGTGGACAAAAATACAATAGTTTGTGTGTGCTCATAAAGTAACGCGTAACATTCTTTATTAGGTAAATTAACAATATTATCAAAAATACTTATTGTTTAGCGGCAATTGGTTTAAATGTAACACCCCGTAGTTTGCTACATGTTTAGAGTAATAAAAATGAGCTGTTTCCAAACATGTTTGGTACTTGTGGTCTAGCAGACAGAATATGACAAAAAATATTTCCTATCTATTTATAAAAAACATAGTCGTCTACTTTTTGGGAAATGTCATTATTTGTTCAGTAATTTATTGATGTTCAGTGACAGGTTAGTACTACAATATTTTTGGTATTCGTGAATATTCGAATGATTGCTTAGATTTAATTGGAAGTAGAAATGGAGTTAAGTGTAAAACAAAGAATTGAAATACTTATGATGATTGGGTATGGAGACAGATCGCGAACTCAGATGGAAGTGTGCAATTTGTTTAATGAAAAATATCCAGAAAGACCTATAACGCTTTCAATAGTCAGTAAGATTGAAATGAAATTTCGAGAAATTGGTAATGTTGAAAATGTACGCAAATCAGGTCGTCCCCCTGCAAATGCTGATACAGCATTAGATGTTTCACTGAGTTTTGAAGAAGATGCGCACACTTCTGTTCGTAAAGTTAGTCGCTATATCGGTGTTAGCAAAACAACGGTACACAAACTATCGAAGCTTAAAAAATGGCATCCTTATAAAATCAAACTTGTGCAAGAATTAAACGAAGATGATCCCGATAGAAGACTCCAATTTTGCGAAGAAATGATGGATAAATGTCACCGAGACCCTCTCTTGATACAATTTTTTCTGATGAGTCCACTTTCATGTTAAATGGTGAGGTTAACCGTCAGAATTGTAGATACTGGGCAGAAGAAAACCCCCACTGGATGCGTGAGCATCATACACAATACCCTCAAAACGTAAATGTATGGGATGGAATTGTACGAAATCGAATCATCGGACCCTACTTTTTCGAAGGTAATTTAAACGGGGCAACGTACCTTGAGTTTTTGAGGGGGTATCTCGTACCTACTTTACGTAATTTGTTTCCCAGCAGACGTAATCCTGGAGGTTTTGATGAAAGTTTATGGTTTCAACAGGATGGTGCACCTCCACATTATGCTGTAGATGTTAGAAGGTACCTAGATGAAATTTTTCCGAACAGGTGGATTGGTAGACGTGGACCCACTGAATGGCCAGCGAGGTCACCAGATTTAAATCCCTTGGATTATTTTCTGTGGGGCCATCTGAAGAATGTTATTTATGAAACGATACCAGCAAATATTGCAGATGTACAAGAGAAAATTCGAACAGAAATAAACAATATTACGCAAGAAACCATACACAAGGTTCAACAAGAATTTGTACACCGTTTGGGTTACTGTCAAATACAGCAAGGGCTGCAGTTCGAACATTTATAAAGTCATGTATTCCAGCATATTCTGTCCGCTAGACAATAAGTATTTTTGATAATATTGTTAATTTACCTAATAAAGAATGTTACGCGTTACTTTATGAGCACACACAAAACTATTGTATTTTTGTCCACCCTGTACCAATTGGAATCAACATGTGATACATTTTAAAAGGTGTTCCATTTAAAAAAAATGACGGTGACGTCATTACTCAAACGTAATTCACCCTGTATATTAGATTATTATTTTAAAATACGGTAAATTAACATCAAAAATCGACGTGTTTCAGGATCATTTCTTAAAATGACCTGTTTAGCTAAAGATGAATTTGTTCCATACTTTACGAACACAGTGTATATATTTGTATATATATATATATATATATATATATATATATATATATATACAAGGTAAAAAGGCATAAAACCTGGAAATCTAGGACCATTGTCGGTATTTTCACGTTTATCCAACCATTTGGTAAGCACACGCCAATAGAGCAGTCAGCAGCGCTTTTGCTTCCGACTTTATTTACACATATTGAGAATTTAAACTGAAAACTCATTTTTATCAGAATATTTCTCACGATTAGTTTAGCTTCTCATCAGTGGAAAAAACAGAATCGGTACCGCAGTTCCAGAGATTACCCCCACATACAGATAAACAAATTTTACCTTTTCATAATATTATTATAGATTATTCACGCCAGCGCCGCCGTCATAATATGTACGCCAATGGGTATCTAGTAGTGTTCTGACATTCAGGAGGAACGTTCGCGGATATTTTATGCAGGAAAATATTTCGATTACTTTGTTACGTGGAGTTTGTCAGTGGGATATTCCACGGGGAAATAATAAGTTTGATCAAATACCGCAATCACTGAGAACGTTGCTGACGTTTTTCTGATTCCGTAACATTTCATGGAAGACCGAATTCAAATACACTTGGATATGTTACTTCAATATAATAAACCGATTAATCAGTTTTGCATCCTGTAGTAGGTTCCCACTAGTTTCGGGAGTGTTCAAAGGACCATTAAGATATACATTCTCAAAGGAAGGAATTTGTATTTCGTGCAGAAAATGTATTCAGTAAAATCGTAGCAAAGCGCTTTCGACTGTTGAGTCATTATCAGTGCTCACTCGTCGGGTGTACAAGAAGCCATGAAAGTATCTCTGTAATCAAACATTGTAAAAGTTCACAGGACATACATTTTAAAATTCATCTTGGTTGAAGATAATTCTGGATTATACATTATTGAAAATCAATATAATATAGTCATTGTCCATTGTTGAATCAATCAGTTGAACAATGACTACTGTTATATGGCTTGGATAGGTATCAGCTGTTTTTAAATGCAGATGAAACCAATTATATAGCATCAACCATCACAGATATAAACAGAACGAATTTCCACAGCATTATTATCAAGGGCATTGGAGACATAATAGAAGTTCAAAATACTAAATATTTAGGAATTATTATAGATAAAAATATGAAATTGGATCAACATGTAGCATATTCAACAAAACGAGTTAGAAAACTCATATACAAATTTTATCAGTTAAGGGATATCTTGAGTGAAAATATATCGATTTTGGCATCACTTTCAAGATATGGAATACTTGTTTGGGGAGCATTATATGACAATTCATTGAAAACCTCAAAACAATTCAAAATTATGTATTGAAAATAATTTGCAAAGAAGGCAGGCGATACTCAACCAGACTACTTTATGGAAGGGATATATGCAACATAAGATCGCTGTACTTCCATACATTGGTATCATTTATGCATAAAAAAGATTATTTAACAAATCATATCTCGCATAATTTTGTGAATCATAGTATAACAAATTTCTGAAAGTACCTGACTCTAATTAAAATGTACATGCAAGATTTGCTCACCATCTAGCCTCAGGGGAACAAGTAGGTAATTTGGTTCTCAGATTAAGAAGGGGTCTGAAAAAATGTGTAATTCGGTTCCCGATATTTTAGGTTTGTCTAATTTTATGTGTCATTTGGTTCCCGGCATTTTTGTTTATCTGGTCTCTAGGTGTTATTTGGTTCCCAAAAAACAATTTATTGTAACCAATTAATTTTTATTTTATGTCTTTTATAATATGATAAAAACAATTATTTACTTTTCATTTGTTTATTAAATCAATAATTTTTTATTTTTATTAACATTCAACATAAACTACTTATACTACTAGATATACTACTTATAATAATAAAAATACAATATCAAATAATTACACCACAGTGAAAAGAAACACACTTGATAAAATATTTTTTTATAAACATACAACATATATCGCACAAGCTTCTATCGTCCTATACTTCCTATCTACTTATAATAAAAAAAAAAATATCAAATAGTTACAACACAGTGAAAAGAAACACACTTAGTGGAATGTAGTCGACTGATTTCATTTCTAGAATAAGATTCTATCATTTTTGCTATACATTTTTGACGATTTTTTACTTTACTGTTATGTATTTGAGCCGTTATATTGATGCTTCGTAATTTTACATAAGTTTCAATTTAAAATTCTTGAAGATTTTCCAAAAATATTAAATTTATAAAAATACCCTTTAAAATGTTTATGAAAAGATTCACAAGCATAAGTTGTTCGTGTCAGCTCAGCTGAATTCTCAGCCCAAAGAAAGGGTGGAAGAAGAGACTCTTCTGTTATATAATTATCTGTTGAGTAATCGGAATACTCTTGAATTTTTTTCGTCTATTGGTGCTATCGCAAGCAAATCAATAACATAGTATTCGCAAACGTCGTGACGACTTGAAAATGAAAGACCAAAAGTCATTAGTAGGCATCTACCAACTTCAGAATTTTCATTTTTATATTCGGCTATAAGGCCGTTTTCTTGGATTTTTCTGAACCACAATTGGGCAAGGTGAAACCGACAGTCAATTATTTGTGCTAAAGGAAAAGTTTGTTCGACTGCTTTGTGGATGCTCTTCTCAAAATCTATAACAATTCTCGAAATTTTTAATGTAACACCATTATGTCTAAAATATTTATTGTGGATTCAAATAAGTTTTTATACATATCTGGGCGTTTATTAGGTAACAATGGAAAAATTGATGGAATGTAATGCCCATTACAATAACCGTATGAAGTAAAAAACTGACAAACAAATTGCGCACAATAATTAAACGTACCATCTTAATGAATTTGTGTGACTTTTTCCGAAATCTGAATATTTGATTTACATGAAAATATCTGTTCACTCCTGATATTATACAATAATGAATAATAGTTTAAAAAAACTAAAGAACACGATTCTATAGAAAACCAGACTAAAAAAATTAGAAAAAAATGTATTTTCTTCAAAAGAAAGCGTGGGGTGCATGGTATCAATAATTATATAGTACATTACACACCTAGGGCAGTAAAGTAAGGAATGTCTCAGATCACAGGTAATTGTTGGCCGAGGCGATACCATGCACCCCACACTTTTTTTTAAATAAAATACATTTTTTTCCTATTATTTATTTTTTAGCCTGGTTTTCTATAAAAGCGTGTTTTTTAGTTTTTTTAGTTTTTTTAAACTATTATTTATTTCCTACTTTTTAGTTTGGTTTATTTATCAAAGCGTGTTTTTTTAGTTTTTTCTCAACTATTATTTCTATTAATTTTTTGCAAATAAGAAAATGGAATAATTTTATCAAATTAGGTAATCATAATCTCCGACCCAAAAAACCCCCATATACCAATTTTGAATAGAATCCCACCATAATCACAAAACTCGGCCACCATTTCAAAGCCGCCATCTTGAATTTTCCAATTTTTACAAAAGAATCATAATATTCGACCCCAAAAACCCCCACATACCAATTTCGAATAGCTATTTCACCCCCAGTCAGCTGCTTATGATCTATAAGGCACAGATCCGACATGTCCTGGAATACTGTTCCCATATTTGGAGTGCGGCACCTAAACATATCCTGAGGCTATTGGATTCTGTTCAAAAAAGGGCAATTCGTCTCGTCGGTGATGCCTCGCTTACAAACTCGCTCACTTGTCTGGAACACCGTAGAAAAGTTGGCGATTTGTCTCTATTTTATAGATATTTTCATGGGCGATGCTCTTCTGAAATATCAACAATCGTTCCTGCTTTGGCAGTCTCTTCGAGATTAACCCGTCAAGTTCAGTCATCACACCCCTCCGTGGTCACTTTGGAGACCTGCAGAACATCACTTTCCAAAGACTCGTTCATCCAACGAACAGCGAGGCTTTGGAACTCATTGCCTAGGGAGGTGTTCCCCGAGGCATACAACCTTCAGAAATTTAAGAAGAACACCAACTCCTACCTTCTTTCCCTTGGTTCCCACGATGTTCTCTGAACATTACAGGATATCCCTTTTCGTGGGAATCAGAACATAAAAAAAAAAAAAAAAAAAAAAACTCGGCCACCATTTTAAAGAATCATAATATTCGACCCCAGAGGTTTGTATGTTTGCCTCGTTAAGGAAGTCAAAAGCTTCCTCGATGTTTCTGGTAAACTTGGCTGAATTTTTCTACGAGCGTTATAGATGTTTCTTCTGACGCAAGCAATATCATTTGAAGTAAATGTTGATGGCAGATTCTCCTTAATATTATGCGAATGACCTTCGCAGGTTTTTTGGACAGGTCCTCCACAGCTTCTCGTTTCCAGACAGAATTAACAACTTGGCGATTTGAGTGCTTCACGACTGCATCATGAGAATGTTCTTGTATGTGTTTTGTTGAACTTTCAACACATTCGCAAAAAGTAAGAACAAATGATTTGCACTTTATGTTTGTAAAAGTCCATCGCTTCTCACCCCTTCTTTCAGGATCTTTTGAAAACCGTATTTATAGTTATTGAAAATTTATAACTGTTTTCCTCGTCCACTCAAAATTGAATGTCACTGAGCAAGCACGATTCAAAAACATAACTGACTGTCACAGAAGCAATACAACTCTAAATAAAAGTAATACTTATAGAACAAGCAAAAACTAGACAATTAATTTTTGGTTTTTCCAAATTTCACTCATACGAACAAGGGATCACGCAGGTAGTCATCGGAAACCAAATTACTAATGACTTTTTTGAGATTGGGAACTAAATAACATATTATTAAGCATCTCAAATAAATTGATTTGTTGAAAATATAAACAGGATGTTCATAAAATCAGATGTGGAATCATCTGCGACTGAAAGATAAACCTTAGTCACTATCTTCCATCGTCAAGATAACCTCTTGTGGGGTATTCATGTTGAAAGGGGAAACATTCTCAATTGAATTTTGATAGAAATATTTTTCTGTGAATTGAAAAATCCACGATTAAAATGAAGTTATTTTTTGTGAATGTCTAACAGAAAACAACTACTTCCCCGGCTAAAGCCACGCTGGACATTGAACTACATCTGATAGATATTCTGAAAAGGCCCTAACTCAAAAGAAAAAATCTGAAATTGAAAATTTGCATTTTCCTTTAAGATAGTTATTTGATTTTTTATTCCAGTCTCAATTAAGAACTCATAAAGATGAATGAGGCAAAGAATGATGTTTTCCAAAAGAGAGTACTCACCAAAAATCATTCGTAACATTGACGCAGGAGAGACATCGCATTCACTAGGTCTTCAATACATTTTTGTCGACGAAAATCTATTTCACGCTTCCACGATCGTGGAAGCGTGAAATAGATTCTCGTTCTATTTCCTGCGTCAATGTTACGAATGATTTCTGGTTAGTACTCTCTTTTGGAAAACATTCTTCTTTGCCTCATTCATCTTAATGAGTTCTTAATTAAGACTGGAATAAAAAATCAAATAACTATCTTAAAGGAAAATGCAAATTTTCAATTTCAGATTTTTTCTTTTGAGTTAGGGCCTCTTCAGAATATCTATCAGATGTAGTTCTAAACAACTCAAATAAAGAGAAGTAGTGTTTTCTGTTAGACATTCACAAAAAATAACTTCATTTCAATCGTGGATTTTTCAATTCACAGAAAAATCTTTCTATCAAAATTCAATTGAGAATGTTTCCCTTCTCAACATCTCAAATAAATTTCTAATATACTACCTGACGGAAACCATACTACCAACACCCCAGCCTCAGAGACTTCAATTTATCACCTTTGAGTATTAGAAATATTAGCAACTACAAAAAGTTTTCATTGCAATGTAAGACGTTTATAAATGACAACTTTTTTTCATTTATAAAACTAATTGATTAATTTTCTTTATTTTATATAAACAATTGTAAAATTATTTAATATAGTATAGAAAAGATATTATCAAACTTGTTGAATTAAAAAAAAACTTTGTTAATTACGTTCTGCACAAAACAAATGTTAAATCACTTGGGTGCATTTTTATAGAAAACAATATAGTATAGGTGTATCACCAGTGACGTGAATTTTCAACAGTATCTAATATTTTGCACCGATTCTTAGAATATTAAGTTTATATTATATCAGGTATATTAAGAAACACATGTGAATTTAATATTAAATTTAGTAAGAACTGTCGCTGATATACAATGAATATGAATGATAGAAGTAGGCATCTGTATATTTTTTATTTTTATTTCTTTATAAACAGCGTAGAAATAAATAAAAAAAATATTGATAACTAATAACTTGTAATCCAGAATGATCCAGAACCAGAATGAATTTTCGTATGTAACTTTGATGTAACATATATTTTAATGGCTTCCTGTACACCTGACGAGAGAGCAGCATATTTTAATCAACTACCAATATGGATAGCACTCCATGAGACGCAATGTTAACAAAGTGAAGTCACGAAAATGAGTCTGTCGTTTTTCATGCGGGCGCATCAAAACTATTGCGCAAACGCAACTTTTAAATTACGACTCATAAATATTTGAGGTTATATCATATTCATCAAACATTTTGATCAGATATGGTTTCCTATCTAATCAATTACTCCACTTCCATTGGTGATAGATTCATTCCGATCCAACATTTGAAAAACATTGAATTCCATACAAGCTTTAAGTTTGCTTCACTTCAAGACAACCAAAATTTTCTGGTTATGTTACCATAATGAAAATTTTCAACAAATGAAATGAGCTTGTCATACTCCATCATTTTTTTACGTGAAATGATGGATAGTAGAACGAGTTAGACGAACAAAATCGTGTATTTCATTAAAAAAATGTTTTCTTCTTAACGCATGCACATTCACTTAGGTCGCCCGATTTCGAAAATCTATATTATCAATATTTAAAGTTTATAAATATATGGTAAGCAGTGATGATGACTTAACAGTTGGAAGCGCTTTGATACGAAATGACTGAATGAATTTTATACGTGAAAAGCAAGTTTCTTTCTTCGATTATATCAATACGTGCACACACCCTTCAATTTTTCATCTCACGTCTGTGAATAAATCCGCAAAAACCTGGAGAAATACTTCACAACAGAGATTTCTGTAGATATGACCTAGGTTATGAAACAAGATTTCTGCTGAAATGGGATCATGCAGTGTATTGACATAAAATACACATATTGTGTTCAAAAATTATTCGGTGTATTATAATTGAAACTGTTATATATCCAGTATGTTTTGATGATATCTGTACCTATATAAGGATTTATGAATATTCCATTTAATATTTCGATTTCAAAAATGTTCCTGAACTCAATTGAAAATAACAAAAATCCTCGTTGAATGATTTTTTTTGTGATAATTTTTCCATTTATTTTCTACGTTGTGAATGTATCACTACGAATCATGGCTCCGTGGCTATTGAAATACTGAACTAACAATTCTTCATTTATTCACACTTCACAATACAAAACAATCATGAACCCTGATAATTCAGTATCTCAATAAAAATTAACCGCTATAATATAGTGCGCCCTCCATTGCCTGTTTTCTGGCTCGAGCTTGAGTCAATGAACTGCTGTTATGACCATCTTTTCGAGAATCCTGGAATCACAGGCCCCGGGTTTCGAGAACTGTCTAGAATCATCGGCTAGACGCGAGACAAACATGTAGTGGTGTAGTGTGTTCGGATTCGTAACAGTATTCTCAATGTTGAATAACCTCTCCAAGAGATTCATAATAAACATGAGTACATTATTGATTTATTTCGTATAGTACTTTTTCCACGCAGCTTTCAGGTATTTTAAATGATATGAAAGACACTGATTCTTGTCCTTCGATTATACGACAATCTATTTTTAATAGTCACTATATGCACAAAATTTTCTAGCGAGGCTGTGTTGAACATCTATAGGAGTATAAAAAAATGGTCACCTGGTTCAGATCATGGTCGTTTGGTCGCCATATTAAAAGAACCCGATGGCGCGGCCACTACAAAAGGTAGATTTCAGATTTTCTTTATTGATTCTGGAATTGCCACCAATCAAGCTAACGAATCAATTGTCAAAAAAAATTCAATCTTTCAAACAAAAACAGATATTCTATTTTTGTATAAACCTCAAATTTTCCGTCAAAAGTTGGTGAAGGATCCAAATCTCCCTAAAATCTTCCCAATATTTTTGTATGATCTGACTCAAATCAAAGGGAAGAAGTATTACCAGCACACAAAGATTTAGCTAGAACTCACTTGTGTTGCACTCTCTATATAACTTAGAAAAATTATATTCCACTTTGAAATCGAGAAATGTCAAAATACAACAGTGTTCTGTTTGTCGGTGGAAGAAAACCTCAAATAGTATTTGATTGACACGGGAGAATAAACTTCAAATGAAAGGAGTATGCACGGTGAACAAAAATTATTGATTCACATGAATGGTAAGTGAATTACAGCGATTTTTTTGGGTGTTCATCTTGGAGAAAAATAAAATAGAATGAAAGTAGCTCATGGAGCTATATAAAAAGACCTATAGTTTGCCAATATTGTTATAAAAATAAAAATAATATTTTTTGTATCACTTCAACAGCCGCCATTTCGAAACTACTGAACCGATTTGGCCCATCTTTGAAATTATCCGATGCATTGATATAAAATATTTTTGTGCCAAATTTAATTTCCTTCTGATACAAAATGTGGCATCCACTCTGTTGACAGATTTCGTTATATTCTATGATAATAATAATGTTCAATCACTCAGTAATCATATACATCCAACATAACGAACTCAGAAAATACTGCCCTTAACCATAAAAGAATCAATGAGAATAAAAAAATTTGAGGTTAGAAGAGGAAGACAGAGTTTTCTGTGCAATTTATCTTGATCTACCGCATTTAAAAAATAATTGCCAGAGGAAGATGAATATTGGTTGAGTTAATCTTAGTCATAATTGTATTGTGATACAAACTTGTTCGTGATAATGTTGATTTTCATTCATGTTGAATAAATGAAAAACATTTAATTTGTTGGGGAAAAATTGGTTGAAATTCAAAAACTAGTTTGAAAAGTGAAGCATGTTCACATAATATGCTGCTTTTTATAGTATCCCCCTTGTTAACTTTTGAACGGTTCGATATAGAAAAGGTGTATGGTATCACCGATCCTACTTTCTGAAATGAAAAACATTGTGATTGCCCGATAGATGGCGCGAGGGGGGCACATCATCTTCAAAATCTTGAATAGCATGGGAGGTCATGTGGCACATCGTTGAAAATATTATTCAATTCTCTTTCCAAACGTCTGTTTTTTTTTAAAATTCCGTTAATATGTCACTTCGCGGCTTTTCATGCCTCCACTTTCATAGCTTTCGAACGGTAACGACGTAAAACAATGAGGAAAAGAAGTTATCGTATGATATCACCGATACAACTTTTTGAAATAAAAGGCATTGTAATTGCCCGATAGATGGCACGGGGGGCACACCACCTTAAAAATTTTGAATGGCATGTGGGAAAGAGTCATGTGGCACATCGTTGGAAGGATAGTACAATTATTTGTTGATTTGTTTTTTCACAATGTGCATTTGGAATGTCAAGCATAAGTGCGGATCTCGATAACTTTTGAACGGTTTCATATGAATCAATGGGACCATAAATATTTCAAATGGTATTACCGAACCTATTTCCCGAAAGAAAAAACATTACAAATACTCGAAAGAGGGCGCTAGAGGCATAACAACTTGAAGATTTCGAAAGGTATAGAGGTCGAGTTGCACACCGTTAAAAAGGTAATTCAATTATAGTTTCAACCATGGTTGTTCTACGGAATCACAATTGCAATGAGTAACACTGCCTACGGTTGATGAAGAAAGATTCATAACTAATATTATTTCTCATTTTCGTTTTCGTTTCAAAGCTTAATAAGGTAGAAATTCTGAATCCATACAGTAATCCAATTTTTTTAATTGATGCGCCCGATAGTTGAGGTAAATCCATATTGAAGTAAGCAAAAGACACTGAATTCACTGAATGATTTTCGCTAAACTGGGTTTACAAAACCACGACACGTGTTTTGCTATACAATAGCCTTTTCAAGAGATTGTATCCAAATAATACCCAATTCATTTATTTTCAATGACCATAATCATAAAGGGTATAATTTATCGAATTTATGAACCTGAAAATGCCCATTATGAGATTGGATTATGTTGTCGATGTTTAAGCATTTCTAATGTAACAATGATTATATCATTACTTACCTGCTCTTTATTATCGCATTTGTATTTGAAAAATAGTTTCATTCTACTTCTACTAGTATTATTTTGAATTTGAAACATTATCATGGTTCGTGTACGTCCTATCGAAGATGAAACTGGAATCTACATCTACATTTTTGGTGGGGTCCGTGGGGACTACCATGCAGTAGAGATAATTTTTTATGGAAAGTTTCCTGATCATCTTATAATTCGAAAATATTTGAGGAAAAAATTCAACAGAACTGGCATCATTCATAGGGCCAGTGGAACTGGCCGAAAATCAATTTCGAAGGAGTTTTGGTTATTGCCGAAATGGTGGTTAATCCTCAACGAAGTACCTCACTTGTAGCAAATACGATTGACGTATCAACATCGACAGTAGCAAATATTTGAAGAAACACAGATTCCATCCATACAAGTTGGTAATGTTACACCAATTCACAGAAGATGACCCAGACCGAAGAATTGAATTCTGTGGAATTATGATGGAAAAGATAGCTAGGAACCGCAATTACATTAAAAATATTTTTTTTTTAATGAACGTACTTTTTTTTTAACGGAAACGTTAATACAGAAATGTGGGCACTGGAGTGACACAAACCTCCATATCTTTCGAAATCATCACACACTGTTCCCACAGAAACTAAATGTGTGGGCAGGAATTCTGGGAAATCATATTGTAGGTCCTTTATTTCTGAAAAAAAACTTGAACGGTTATCTATACCTGGAGATGCTACAAGGAACGATCGATCCACTCATACTCCAAATACAAGAAGAAAATGAGGACGAATTCCAGGAACACATTACTTTCCAGCAAGACGGGGCCCCTCCTCACTTCCAACGTTATGTTCGAGAGTATCTGGATGTGAGATACCCTATGAGATGGATTGGACGTCGTGGACCAATCGAATGGCCATCACGATCACCAGACGTCACACCTTGTGACTTCTTTCTGTGGCGTAACATAAAATAAAAAGTATATGAACTACAATCCGACTCCTTGGAAGAACTGAAACAACGAATAACAGGGGTGTGTGTTGGTATATCTGCAGATATGTTACATAATGTTCGGGAAGAATTTTCAGATCGAATATCTTATTGTCAAGAAGCATTGGGCGGACATTTCGAACACCTTATTCGTTAATTCACAACAGTTTTGCTTTTTATTCTCAATCAATAAAAACACTACATAACAGTTGTGTTTTTTGTTATACTTGACATTTCAAATGCATATTGTGAAGAAACGTATGAACGAAATAAAAAAATAGATAATAGGAAACAAATTTAAATTTATTTTTCAACATTGAACCACATAACCCCCCAAACTATTTGAAATTTTTAAGTTGATGCCCCCTGCGCCACCCATCGGGCAATCACGATGTCTTTCGTTTCAAAAATTAGCATCGGTGGTATCAATCAATACCTTTTTTCTGTTCAACATTGAACCATTCAAAAGTTAACAGGGGGGGTGACTATAAAAAGCCGCACTTATGCTTGACCTTTCAAATACCATTGTGAAAAAACAAATCAACGAAATGATAAAAACAATTAGGTGCTTGAGAAGAAAATTGAACTATCTTTTCAACGATGTGCCACATGACCCCTCATGCTATTTAAAATTTTGAAGTTGATATGTCCCCCGCGCCATCTATCGGGCTATCACGATGCCTTTCATTTCAAAAAGTAGTATCAGTAATATCAAACAATACTTTTTTTTCATTGTTCTACGTCGAACCGTTCAGAAGTTATAAGAGGGGGGATGGGGGGCATGAAAAGCCGCAAAGTCACATATCAACGAAATGGAATAAAAAAACAGATGCTTGGAAAGAGAATTGAATTATCTTTTCAACGATGTGCCACATGACCTCCCATTCTATTTGAAATTTTGAAGTTAGGGGGTGCCATCTATTGAGCAATCACGATGTCTCTCATTTCAAATAGTGGTATTGGTGATATTAAAGAATACCTTTTTTTTTTCTTATAGTTCCGCGTCTAACCGTTCAAAAGTAACAGGGGGGGGGACTATGAAAAGCCGCACTGTATATTATATGAACGACTTCACTCTTTGACGATATGAACGTTTTCGAAAGTTAATAATTTTGTTTTCACTATGCATTTTGCCTATAGATTCGATGGATTCAGGGGGAGATTTGTTGGTCTTAACCATGCATGGTTTTACAATATGAATTATGACCATGAAGTTACATTAAAGTAAAATTATTTGTAAGAAATAAGTAAATTTGGGGATTTCTTATAGACATATTGTTCCTCTGCTTGATATAATTTTCCTATACTCTATTTCCTAATATGAGAGAGTGTAAAATGTAAATTTGTAATGACAGAACCCATTAAACAGGGTGGACAACTTAAAAGTTGTATTGTATACTTAATGATGATTTTAAAAAAAATCCGTGTTTCAGTTATTTAAGACGTACACACCCCGAATCGGTTCTGAATTGGAGTCACCTCAATTTGCCCAACAATAAAAAGAGGAGTTTCGTGGATGAAATTTATATGACAGCGGCGTAACTACAGGTAGTTTATTAGACTATTTTTTATATTTTTATCCTGCCATAACCAAGTTTTGTCCATTCAATAGATGTCCCTGTTTTCCTTTCGAAAAAATCTAACTGCCCTCGAATATCGTCGTCGCCAGCAAATGACTTCGTCTTTCTCTATTGAAAGTGTTTTTCTGTTTTAAATCCTTTCATAACGAAAATGCATTTCTTCCGAAGTTTTCCACACTTTGTGCTCACCCATGGGTGGGATGAAATCATTCTTCTTCATTTCCGAAATTATTTTGTTCAAGGTTGGTACTTTATTTTTCAAGTAAAACGAGTGTATGATTCTTCTGATGGCCGCCTCTTCATCTTAATTTTTTACAGTTTCTTCTCTTCTTATACTTCTCTTTGGTGACCTGATGGGGCCGCGTTTATCCCCGACAAGTCGGTATATTGTTGACTGTCCGACTCCAGTCATACATACACATTTCAACTATTTTTGAACTCGGAATGTTGAGTTTTGGTGGCGAACAGCGTTTCTCAGCAACAAATTCAGAAACACTAGCCATTTTCAAGACGAACTTTCCAGCAACATTTGAATTATTGAAACACTGGGCCAGAGGTAGGTAAACACATGTTCCTCTACCTGAGCTTATAATCGTTTTCTTAGAATTACCTGCCATTTGCGAAACAAATCAGACCATATTGTTATCTCTTATCGCAGGGACGGATTTATATCTACATAATATTATTTGTTGAGAAAAACTTCTGGAGTGAGGAACAGATATTCAGGTAGATGATTGTGAATTCATTATTTTATTGTACCTGAAACAGGAAATTACAGAGCATACTCGAGCGTTGTCCATTGTTAGGGGCTAATTATATTAATAGTCACTGGTACGAAAAATCTTTGTATCAACTTAACAGAGTTATTGGTTATATTTGGACCAATTGATAGGTTTTATATTTGAAGAGCTAGAAAAATGGTTAAATTAGGACGGTTGTAGCATTTTTTCTGAACAGCCAGGCAATTCAAATAGAGAACCAATCGAACGTCGCATTAAAAAGTTCTGATATAAATTCTATATATATTTCATTTATTATGTGCCATACCTATTTGCATATTCCTATCTCAGTTTTTCATAGGCTATCCAATGAAATACGGATGAAATACGGCGAAGACGACTCGGTTTTACAGTCTAATAATGATTTATTACTCTCTCACATTGAGCAACAGAGTATAGTTGCGTGTTCACCTTGAGAAATACATTTAACATTATACTGTAAAAATATTTTTTTTCCATCGTGGTATAATTACTATGTTACATCGCACTCGAAAAAACCATAGTTTAACCAGTTCCTGTACGCGTCTACTCTCGTTACCGTGAGGTGGTGCCGCCGAACGGCCGTCTCGCGAACTCGCATTCAGCAAGATTTTACCACAACCAAGTTGATGCCGTTTATGAGATCCGAGGCGGCTGTTACTTTCGCCTTCTGATGTTCGCTGCCAGTGTTCAGACTATTACTTTTACTTTTAACCATGATATCGCACTCGCAATAGTATACTGAATGTACTAGATTTTAATGGCGACGGGAAGTTTCGGTGAAAGTTCAAGGATTCGTCCTTTGTTGAGGAATCGAATACGCATGGTGTATTTGAGGGTGATTATACAGAGATATATTTCAGAAGAAGGATTTTAGTGATTCTTAGTTCTTTTACTTTGTCAGATGACCTAACTAGGATACTTCTCATTTTTATCATAACTATAACATATTTGAAGAAGAGTACAAATATATCTTGATACGATATTTCTAAATCAAGTTGAACATTTTCAAGGAAAATTCATTATGCAAGTGGACTTATAGTCGTGGGTAATAGTGACAGATTCATTGATCCACATCAGATGATGGACATTCTACCATGGTATCTCGACTTCGAATATTGGATTCCACATAGCCCTTTCAGTTGATGGTGTTGCTGCTCATATTTCGAAGGAATCCCAACTGAACTTATGAAACATTTACCAAGCAGTGAGGCAAAATGTCCTCGAGGAGTCCATGCTAACTGATATTGTATACATTATTTTCCATTCACAATCATAATAAGGAACAAAAAATCTGCTTTAGAATCCATCAACTTTATAGCGGAATGCATGTTGCAAAATAAATTATTATTAATTTCGTGACAGGCTCATGGAGTTTTTAGTAATGTATAAGGTGACATTTTACCCGAAGTCAACCGAAGACAATGTTTTTTCAAGGATTTTTCAAAGTGAAACTTTTGGCGCAATTAGATTTTTTGTATGATTTTGAAATGTGTTGAATGAAATTTTTCTCGTACAAAAAGGACGGGAAAATATGTACCTGATCAGAGGTAGAAAAAGGGAGAACTATGCTATCTATATACGGTGCTGGCCTCGTTTATGATTAGTCACTGTCAATTACATAAATGATAATAACCATCGATGTTTCAGTGGTGAGTTGCTCGCCTGCCACGCGGGCGGCCCAGGTTCGAGTCCCGGCCGATGTAATCGTTATTACTTTGAAGTAAGTAATATCTTTGATAATTCGTGTTCATTCAATTTTATTTCAATCAATTTTCTAATGATAGCTGATTTCAAGATTCTCAAATACTTGAAAAAAAAACGGGGCAAACAAAAACCCAAGTCATGCTATCCTGTTATTGAATTGCGTAAACGATTCTACAGAAATTGATTCACGTTTCAAAACGAATATGAATTGTTATCAAAATCATTTCCATGCTATAGATTCGGAGCATGGGAAAGGAGTTCAACGTGCAGCGGAGAAACTCGTCCGTATAATGTCATTCATCATTCACAGCTTTGATAAAAAGGGTGTTTAGAAAGTTTGATAGTTTACATTTTCCGATCGCAAACGCCAAAGCGGCTTGACGTTTGTGTTGTGATTCGGGGGGTGAAAATTCGAATCAAAGAAGTCCCGGTGTCGAAAATGCGCGTATAATAAATGAACGACAATGAACGAGTCGGCTGCAAATATCAATGAATTTGGCATTTATGAGTATCTTTCAATCCTGCACATCCCTTTATTTTTTCAAAATGCGTGACTTAAAAATATTTTGTTTCTTTATGGTAGATCGGTTTTGTTTTGCATGGAAATGCAAATTCAATTCAAGTAATTTTTCAACGCATCCATCTGAAACTACAACTCCGTCAACTGAAATGCTTAATCATGGCTACAAGGGCGAAACATACGTTCAAATTCTGTGAACTCCAGACACTGCAAATTGACCGATATATCATTTGAAAGCGATATATAGATAATCGTACCTCTTGACGAAAGTGTTAATGCCATTTCATAACGAATTACAGTGGTTGAAAATCCGAAAAATTTTTTCAAAACATGTTTTGTTATTTGTGAAAATCGATAAAATTTTGGGAAGCACCGCTCACCTAACCTCAGCTGTTTGATAAGAATTGTAGGTTAACGCAATTGCCAATGCAATAACATTCAAATAATGTGGAATGTTCAATTGATTGTGCGGTAAATGTACAAAAATAGTACATTGCTTGCGATAGATATTCAAAGATAGATATTCAATTTCAAAATGATGAGAACAAACAAACCTCGTTTTATCCAAACTGGTGGATGAAGTCAAAATTAATAGATGAGGTCAATGCAGCTTTGAGGCCCTTATCAAATCGCAATCATCACAGAAAACACACACAAAAGACACATTATTGAATTGTTTTCGGAATAGTATTGGCCATCATTGTGACCTAGTGTGATTGAGAAAAACATGTGAACACTGTTGCCAACTATTGTTTCCAAGATTATCGGGTTCTTACAACCAAACACGGAACTGTTCCAGGCGTATTCTGAAGAGTGGAAGATAAGAGAAATCACTCGTCGCATTTATGAATGATGTAGTAAATTTCAATTCTGGTTGGTTCTGGAGTGGATCACGAGTCAGGAAAATACTGTGCATATCTAAAATGAGTAAAGCTTCGGGCGATTTCGCAAGAGATATTGAAATAATATATTTTTTTTCAAAGAATGACTGATTTTAGAATTATGTCATGATATTGAGGTTCCAAATTGACTTGAAGAAATCCACAATTCCTTTTTTAGAATGCATGACTCATTAGTGGTGAGCTTCGACTTTGAAATACAGTCGAAGAGTTTTACATACCTGCTGAAGGTTTATGTTTTGTGATTTGCTCATATTATTGAATCTTAAATACGAAATATGGAATCTAGGAAACAAAGATCCATTATATTATCGGCGATGAATTAGATAATTATGTGCCACTAATACAAGGATCAAAACTCAGCGTTATCGCAGGAAAATGTGTGTTGCAGGTACAATCACTACAATTTTTCCAAGTAGATTGAGATAATATTCACAGTAAACATCTGAATTCTTCTCCCAACCTCCAATTATTATATTCCTCGTGATTAACTTCAGGTGATGAATATATAGTGAGGCAATCTCACCCATTTTTGCATTCTATCTATCAAACAAAATTTATTGTATGCCAATTTTTCATTTCTGATTACTTGATTTTTGTTGGTGGCTATAACTCGAATAGACGTCAAATCTACCTCTGCTGCATCTTACCTAAGGTCAAAAAGACGTTAATATCACCTATTGATTCTGGAAATTCTTCAGGATCACCACTCATTTTACTTTCAATTATTCAATATAATTGTATTCATACTTCTCCAACAACTGGTTATACATAACAACTATATTTTTCATCCAAAATGAAAAATATTTCTGATGCAATATTAATAAACAGATAGGTCACATCTAAAAATATAATTGAATTTTTCTGTATCTTCCCTTAACCGATTCTTATTAATTTGAATAATTTATTTTTTGACTTTCAGATTATCAGGAACTTGCAAGAATTTTGTGGCACCAGTTATTTCAACAACTAAATGACATGATTTTTTGTACTAAACTTTCATGCACTACCAAATGTCAAGAACGAGGGTATGGCAGAATAACTATCAGTTTTTTCATTGATTTCTGATTCAAATTAATGCTACTCAATATTTCATATTGATATTCTTTCAGTATATTTGTGAATGAAATTCATTATCACAAGCAATGTAGAATGTAACATAGAATGTTTTTTTTTTCAAAACCACTTGAGCAAATAATAAAATATACTTTGATATAAATATAACTTGAATGATATATACGGTATTGTAGGCGGCGACAAAAAAATTTAAAAAATATTTATTGTAAAAATCAAAACATATTTTCACTTGAAGACCACCATCAAATATATTTTGGATACCTATTGGTTTGCCCCTGCTTGCAATACCCCATTTTCTGGGTTGGGTATTGAACGAAAAACATTCTATGACGCCTCCTCCATTGCTGAAACGAAATTTTATTATCGAGCTTGTCTTTTTCTTCTGAACTCATCAGTTCTCAGGCAGTCGGGTTTATTGTTTCATGTTTATTTGGTTTATTTCCTAACATTTTGTATACCAATTTCCTAATATGGTAGCTCAGTAGAATATCTACGATTTCTATTCATCATTTCAATCAAAGTGTTTCATTATGTTTTAATGTTGTAGAAAGGTCTGAATATCTAGTTTAGTCTCTTTTGATGAGAGAAGCCATGAAATTGGTTTATCTATATTGCTTCTCTGTGAAATTGTTTTAAAAGTTGTAATTTGTTTCAACCATTTTCGGTTTTTTCGTATATAGTTCTTTCCTTGTTTGATGAAAAATACTACAGCAGTGTAATCTGCGTGAAAAGTCGGGTTTTTTTTAGAGTGAAAATATCATAGACATATATTAAAAACAAAATGGGACCCCCGTTCCTTGTGGCACTGGTAGTAGATCACTAAATGATTTTTTTTTCACACCCTGTACTCCATTTGACAGATAATCTCTTAATATATGCAATGCATCGCTTCTGATTCCAACAGCCTTCTCTTGCTGGAAGGTATGTCATAACATCAACAGAAACAAATCTATTGACTCAGTAGCTCGTTTCGTACAGACATAAAGTTTGTGACATTCAGAATATCATTTCGAAATAGCAAGTTTTCAAAAATTCAACCCTTCCTTAAACTCTATCAGTGAATTCCAGAAAATTCATCTTCTCTTGTTGTGTTGGATTACAGATATCGACTACCATATTTAGAGATATTCTGTATGGTTTATAATTGTGCTCATATATTAATTTCAAGGAAAATTATAAGTCGTATTATTATTATCACTAGGCTTCAATAAAAACATATTTTCAGTTCAGAAGTTTGTTCTAAAATCATATTGGGAATCAAAAATAATTTCATTATTACTGAGAAAATGTAAATGACCTTTTTTTGTATATTAATGTTATTGGTCTATAACTGTTTGTCCTATCTGTTTGGGAACAATTCATATCAGTTATCTTTTATTTCATCTAAAAGTAGTTTCAAATAACGGATGGAATGATCAGTTCGTGACATTCTTTGTTTCAACATTTCCCTATTCTCAGTACAATAAAATTCCTCTACTCAACGATTCAAACAAAGCTACACATCCTTATCTCCGCCATCGATCTCGGACACACTTCTCTGAAATCAAGCCGTACACGCCGGACCATATTTCCCATAATTCAAGCTCCCAGATCCTCGTAAAAAGTTATATCTGAAAAATGCATAAAAATAAATTATTACAAATCCTCTGCGCCGTAATTGAATCATAACCTTGCAACTCACGTAACTCGACTATCACAATTTCAAAAATTTTGTTTTATTGTTTTCGTCGGTGGAGATAAGCAATCTGGTTTGAAGCTTTCTGGGTTACGACAAGGCTCTTGATTTTTCAAGAATTGATGTCTCCATACAAAGCGCTGCTATTCCCATTCGAAATAATCGGGGTGAACAGTTTCATACCATGTTATGTTCCATAATATCTTTGAAAAAAAATTCAAAGGGAGGGGTATGGTAGTACTGTGTTTTTTTTTTCAATGAATTACAAGGGAATATTCAGAAAATTACCGACGATTTTATTGATGTGCTTTCCAATATACCAGGTGGAACAAAAGAGTATTGTCATAAAATCAAATTCCTGACGAAAGCGAGTTTTGTTTGAAACAATATCCCATTCCGTTGGCGTACAAAAAAGTCGTACAAGAACAACTTGACACTATGGAGCGATGGGAGGGTGATAACGCAAGCCGCGATGCCTATGTTTCTCCTTTGGTGGTAACTTTGAAAACAGCTAAGTTGGTTCGGGTTTGTTTAGATGCACGATTTTCAATTCGGTGATTGAAAAGGAGTATGACACGCCTCGTCCTATGGAGTAAAAAAATTACGAAGTTTATGACTTCTTCAGATTTCAGTAAAAGATATTGGCAAATTCCAATAGATAGTAACTCACAGAAATATACGGGGTTCAAATTTTATGGAAAAACCTATTGCTCCACATGTCTTCCATTCGTGTTATGCCCTAGTGTTAGTACGTTCGTACGCTGTCTCAATTCTATTTTCGGACACGAGTTTCGTACAAAAAAGGTGGTATGGTACGAAATAAAATGGACGATTACAATAACTTGACAAATGACAATAATTCATCATCGATGAATTATGAAAATGATTGGAATAAAGTTGAGCGAAGAAATCGCAGACGAAAATTGATTGTCGGGAATAATGACTCTGATTCCATTAGAGGAGTTCCCAGATATACATCTTCACATGTTCACAGAATAAATCCAGAAACAAAACATGACGACCCCAATAAAAGAATTCAAAGACGGTAGTACCGTAAACGTGGGCTACTTTGGTCCACTTTTTGAAAAAATTTCAATCATGTCTCAACAAATCTGTGTATTTTCCTACTTCTAAGCCTCTGCTAATTTTTGTACACAACTAGACTATTCTTAATGAAATGTATAAGGCCTCTCTGTGTTTTTCAAAAGGTGTATTACCTTTTTTTGATTTTTCTACTTGGGCTAAGGTAACCCTTGGGTTGGGGTTACTTTGGCCCAAGATGATTTCACCTACTTTCGCGTGGTATGGATAGCTAGGGCCAAAGAAAGACTTGGGGTCATTGAAAAGTCCATTTACATGAAAGAAAAACATATTTTAAATCAAGTTAATTTTTATAAAAATGTACAAATATACATATTCACTCTATATTACGGATGGAAAAGAGTTCTCTTTTCATAAGTTTTGGAGGGTGGATTATTTTCTTAATATGGTTCCATTTGTAGAATAATGAGTCCTTTTGTTCAGGCCATTTCCAACACTGTTTATTGCGTTCCATACATATCACCTTCTTCTGATATGTAAACAGCAATTCCGGGGAACTGTAGCCCATTCCATTCAACAAATACAAAATTTCCGTCTTGAAGATTTTTCTTTGAATTTTTTTCTCGAGGATTAATGGCGTCGAAAGAGGTTGACACAACGGGGTAAATATTTGCGCGATTTCCTTGCGGACCGCCAACAGTTCCCATATTGTCGTTGGAAGAAGTAGATGCAACTGGTTCAAAATTTGTAAGGCTTTCTTGCGGGCTGCCAACAGTTTCCAACTCTTCTCCATCATCCCTTGAAAACACTATGTCACTGTGGCCTGATGAAATGAGGCTGTAGTTCTCACTACCGGTGTCTTCATCCGATGACACTTCATACATTTCAGTAATTTTCCTCTTCAGGTATTGGCTTTTAACTCTCTGTTTCTTTTCCAGATCCCTGTCGTTTTTTTTCCTGTTTTTTCTTTCCTTCTTTTCTCTTGTCGTCTCCTCTTTTCTTCTTATCTTGCTAATTCTTTCGTTTTTCTTGATAGTAAAGAATATAATTGGCAGTTATACCTTCACCAGCAGGAACTTCTAGTTTCTGTCTTTTTGTTATTCGGGGCTTGACAACTTCTTGCCATTTCTGTTCCAAATGGCGGATAAATGTTCCGCTGTTATAAAAAAGATAAAACAAAGTTCACAAATAGTGAGCCCTACTTTGGCCCAGAAAAATGCTGGGCCAAAGTAGGTCATACTTTGGAGGTTACCAGAGCTGTAATTATTAATATTGAATATTGTAATATAAACCTGAACAGTAAGGACAAACACAATTATACCACTGCACAGTATTGAACTGAGTGTTACAGAAGTACTTACCAAACTTGGTACAGATGTAGAACAGCTCTGACAGGTGAAAGTTTGAGAGGTTAAAAAAACACGTTTCAACAAAAAGAAAACCCAGCCACAAGTGGTGGTACTAGCGGGAACTAGCGACCTACTCGATACACATCAGTGGCTGCATGGTGCTGCGCCCTAGTAGAAAAAACCGGAACTATTTCGAAAACTGCTTCCGGAAGGTAATTAGAGGACATTTTTTTTTACTTTGGACCAAAGAAGGACCTCAGGGCCAAAGTAGCCCACGATCACGGTAATATTTTTGTTTTCAAAAGTAGACTAAGAACTTTTTTACATGAGAATTGCTTCTTTAGTGTCGCTGAATATTTCTTTCGGTGAGTCTTCGACTTAATCAAATCAATTTGACTATTCCTATATAATTTTGGGAATTATCTTAAAGGAAAATAAATTATTATTATTATTTGTTGATAATTTATGTAGATGACTTATTAATTGTCTCGGGCAGTTTAGAATTCCACATGGATCATCCCAAGGAAGTTTCTGAACTATTACAATAAGCCGTGTTTACCCTCAAGTTGAAAAAATGCAAATTCATACGCAAAGGAATGCCTTTCCTGGATTGCATACTAGATGGTGAAGGAATCAACCCGGATCTCATCTGCATCCAAGCATTGGCAGCATACTCCACGCCGGGAAGGAATTGTAACGCTTTCTTGGTCTTGCAAGTTCCGATAGATCTCTTTGTAGTCAATTTCCGGCAGTGGCAGCACCATAAACTCAATTGCTCAAAAATAACACTCATTGAAAATGTTCACAATTGGAACAGGAAGCTCTTAGTAATTTGAAGAATAAATTGAACAGAAATACGCTGCAGTACCATCCAAGAAATGATGAACGATCCTGCTTAGAAACCGATGATGTTCTTCATTGAATGAAGAGTCACGAAAAACATTGTTTACTATGCGTACCAAAGTCATTAGCAGAAAAATTTGCAGAAGCGTGTGGTCTTTGGTCACTTCGGTGCGTATTAAACTTGGCGGGCATCAAGATAGGAACTATGGTGGTCCAACATGCACCAAGACGTTGGAAGAGTCATTCGGCAGTGCGAATTCTGTTGAAAATAAAAAACGTCAATTTGGCCGGATCCTCCAATGAGTTCTATTGTTCCCGATAAAAAAAAGCCTATCACCTTGAACCTTTATGGACCATTGCCTATGAGTCGTTGTGGTGTCAGTTATATTTCAGTTCTGCTAGACGGTTTCAGAAAGCTACGACTCGCGACACTTCATTAGATATTAGAGTGATATACTCATACGTACGCTGATCCTCTGGAAAGGGTGATGAGCGAACTGTGGTAGTGATGCCTCGCGAAGTGTGCTGACCAACCAGAACGGAGGGCATGAGAGTTCATGAATTCAGTGATTCATGAGTCCACGGGGTATAGTCCAAATGAGCTTGAACTGGAGTTCAACGGGCAAAACTCCTTCCCGAAGCTCTGAGGGGTGCATATATAAAAATGAGCCTATGAGTCAAGATGTCAAATTAATCCTTGCGAAGAAAACGCTCATGAGTAAATCGAAAAGACGAAAGATTTATCAGCCAGGTAGTCCATTAATACCGTTCAAACCAGGTCAACTAGTGTTGTTGGAAAGCTAATGATGTATCTTTGGCGGTAAAGTCGCAAATGAGAAAAAAATTTCTATTGTTGTTTGAGGCCCCTATGAGATAAAGGAGTCTGTTGACCCAGTTACGTATGTCTTAAGTATTTGAATTCAGGAGGAGAAAGGGGTACTTTTCATGCATATCACTCGGAACCATTTCATGTGAAAGAATCTTTGGTAATTAAAAATTAAAATTTCCAAAGATTTGGGGTGCAAGTTGTAACAGAATTACTCTGTATATATATTGTTATGATATGGTATATATGTCAAAATAAAAGGAGGTAGGAATAGGGCACAATGTTTGTTCTTATAATTTTGTTCCTGTGCCGTTTGCATCTTGAAAACCTTTGGCCATATTCTAGTCGACGCAAATAATCCAAGAGGGTGGCAGTAGAGTTTTTCTAATATCATCATTATGTTCGATTAGCTCATTCAATTGGCACAACCAATAGAAAATATACAAATCCAAATTTATGAATAAATATTCAGATTTCAACTAAACATTATATTTATATGCAAGAAACATTCTGTATACAAAATTAGAACCAAAAGGCAACATGACAGGCAAATGTCAAATTATTTTCTATCAAATGATCAATAATAATGAAATTTGAGAACAGAAAAATGATACATGTGAACTTTGAAGAAAACTTAGTAAAAAGAAATATGTAAAAGTCAAATTTGAAAATAAAATATGTATAATAGGTAGGAAGTAGAATGATGTGTTAAATTGAAAATTCTGATGGTAAAAATTGTTGAATATCAAACTAAGATGTTTTTAGACATCTTAATCAACAAAAGTGCTGGTTACCGAAGGAGAAAGAAACATATGAGGAGAAGAAAAATGAAAATGAGAAGGGGAAGCATAGTAGAAAATTTTATGATCGATTTTATGGGAAAAAAGCCAATAACTAAAGTATATGAGAAACATTAATGCATGCAATCAGGTAAGAATCAAATTGGAACCAAGGACTATCAAGAAACCTACCTACCAGGAATTGGAGGTTACATTTCCAATATTTGACTTCACCAGCAGTAAGGAGGCTGAATATTTGCAGAACATCCACAAGAACTATTCAGAGTACATCCCAGGATTTGTGTGAGTACAAAGCATAACTCATAAAAGGTACTTCATCGAACAGCCACATTGTTTTTGGATTATTCACAAAATACATAATTTTGAGTGGCAAATTCCTCTTCTATTCATCACAAATGACTGAATATACCTATAAATATTTATTTTAGAAAATGTTCAATTTTGGGCATGATCAAGTTTCTGAATGTTTTCAATTTTGATTGGTTCGAAAATATAATTGGAATAAGATTGATATCCCAGAGATAGGTTGGTTTCAAGCAGTATTTTCAATAAAAAACAAGAAAATAACTTTTTTTAGACTCATTATTTATTATTTGACTATATTACAATCAATATTCCAAACATAAACAGTATATTGACATTAAGCAAAGAAGTAGATGGCGTTGCTGCAATCCTGCTAAGATTGGGAGAATCATGTCTCCATAGGCCCACCGACTGAGCTAAAAAAAAGGTAGAAAGATAAATAAAAAAAGGTATAGTGTATATATATATATATATATATAAATATATATATATATATATATATATATATATATATATATATATATATATATATATTGTTTTGTTATGAAATGTTGCAAAGTAATTAAACTTATAATTATCATTATTATTAGTTATTTTGATTATTATCGTTGATGCTATGTTATTTTACAATTTTCTTTATCTTTTCTCACTACTATAGAACCTCATACTATGCTCCAGTCGATACATATGTATAAAGAGGGCATTCCTGAAGTAGTTCTGGTATCAAAAATACATATTCAACGATATATCTAATCAAAATCCACGATTAAACCATATCAAAATTGAAATTTATAGCAAACATTGAATTAAAGTGAGATCAGAGTATAAATAAGTTTTGAACATCCTGTATGACAATTCACATGAACAGAAAACCCACCAATGGGATTCGAAAGAGTTTGTGTGGGAAAAGTGATGATATACAATAAAATGTAATGGCAGAAATTGAAAAAATATAATTTTATATGAATTTGTAGATAGTATGTAAGAATTGGAAATCATTCATAAAATCATTAGAATTAATCAGAACAGCAGATAATTCGGTAGGAAGTGATACAAATTCGGAAATCTGTGAAAAAATAAAAATTTGTGAGTGTTGCTATGGATGAGGATAACAAGCTTTCGAAGAGATTGAAAAAAGTAAAAAAGGTGAAGCCACGTAGAAAAATTCAAGAGAAGCATTATGAATAATACAAGAAAACTTAATATATAAAAATTCCCGAACGACAAAATTTTTGAAAAGCAGAACTGAAGAAGGAAATAGTCAATAAAAATCCCACCTACCTGGTTTAGAGGATAAATCTTGGAGGGAGTGCAGGTGAGCTATCATTGAGATCCCAGAAATACGTCCACCGGACTGGAAACTTCAATAGGAAAGCAGCAACGAGGTATACTAATGTCCGAACTCATCAAAGTGCAACTTTCACATTAAACCACTAACTTTACGTCTTTAAAAACTGATAATAAGTTCAAACTTTCTTCCTCAAGTTTTAATTGTCACAATCATCCAAACTGCACTATTTTGTATCATTGTTTTGCTAGTATGAGGTAGCTATCGCAGAGTAGGGTATTTATAAGTTTTGATTTGAATGAAAACCAACAATTTAATTATTCTCTGCAAAACTGGTGTTCATTCTTCAATTTCTAACCCCACTTTTCCCCACTGAACAGCTTTTTTTTATCGAATCATCAGTGCCATAGTAGGCAACACCGATTACAGAAACAGGCTTCTGAGAAGGATTAACTCATGTTCATAGGCGTACCTGACTGAGCTGGGATAACGTAGAAGGGTTTGAAAAAGAAAAAGGTAACATAACATAGCCGGTATTTTTCATTTGTTATGATAGGGATTCAGAAATTATATATATATATATATATATATATATATATATATTTATATATATATATATATATATATATTATATATATATATATATATATATATAATATATATATATATATATATATATATATATATATATATATATATATATATATATATATATATTTATATGAGTAACTATCACTGTCCAGAATTCTACTCACAATCAATGATCACCTAATCCAGTAATCGATAGATGTCAGCCCTGGTATTGAATATATTCAATATATTAATATGTATCTTCTTAGCAATAGTTTTTCTCCCAAAGTATTTGGGAGGTGAGGTTGCTTCGTTGGCCTTATCGATCGTGAATTGATTTCAGGAGTTGTTAACTGAATCATATCTGCCTGCCTGGTTTTAGGTAAGTTTTCCTAGTGTGATCACGATTGTCACCGTTAACTCATATCTTATGATATTTGCTTAGATGTAAGAATGATACCAGCATGGTACTAATCTCATTATTTCACGATTGATTCTACTACTCAAATAAAAGCCTTGAAACTAATTATTCCTCTGTTTTTTTAACCTTCCCGTTCAATCAGGTACTTTGACAGTATTTACAAGATATTCCATTTACTGTATGGCTTTGTTTGTTTTTTGGTAAATATATGTATGTTGTTTTTTCTTTTCTTCATAACTATCATTACTGTAGATTGCATGTATTCTGGTGTGATTATTTTCTATTGAATTTTATTTTTTTTTTACGAAATAACTTTTTAATAGCTCTGTCAGTTAAATTTCGAATTATATTTTTTGGTAACTGACAACTACTTTCTGTAACGATTTGATGCCTTTGGTTTTGTAAACCAGTTTCTGTAAATGATTCTTGAATTGTCGTGGATTATTGTGTCGTCAAGAAAGTGTGATTATTATTCATTTTCCCGATACGATAGGTTTTTGTAGGTGTGTTGAGCAAGTAGGTAATTCAGTTTTCTGTCACATAAAATAGTGATTGGACAGTTAGGTTAGGTGAGCTAGGTATGTTTGTGTCTTTTGTTGGTGGAACTTATCACCTGAGCGATTTTATGATTTTAAGTAGTGAACATAATTTGTTGATTCAAAATTGAAGAAAGCAAATCACCACTGATTGTCTTTTGCAACTGAAATTTACGAAAATTCAATAATGGAGAAGTAAGAGGTGATTTGAACAAGAATTCCAATGATTTTTGCGAAATTAGTTTTTGGGATTTTCTTCAGCATCTGTGAAAATTAAGAAAAAATCGATTAGGTAACCATATGGTTTAGGTTTCCAGTTTGACTTTTGACGTTTGCTTATAATGGAAGATTGAAAGTGAACATTCGTTCTTTCTCATGTAAGTGTGTTTATAGAAAAATAAGAAGTTATAGCAATCTACAGTCTGTTTCCAAAACCACCCTTTTTGGAACTTTGAAAGACCATCCTCCAAAGTTATTATTTCTGTACAAAAGTTTCGATTGTTCGCGTGTTTTCGATTTGAAACACAAGTGACCATGTCATCAAATTCGTGTTTGGGACAACATATCCATACTTTCTCTTCAGAACATAAAAATTATGTATGGAGTCGCACCCTTGATTTTCGATTCTTCCAATGTTTTACCAGTACCTGTATAACGTTTGCACATTGAATTGTATTATTTGTGAAGTTACAATAAAAAAGTATTTCTCATGAACACTTTCCCATCTACTGTTCAACTGCTTATATATCTTATGTGGTATTCCACTTCTGACTTTATAGAAACAATTTATTTTGAAACTCATCTCCCCTACAGATTGGTCCATAAATATTAAAATGTACCAGTTTCGGCATATTAACTTTAAAAATTCAACGGATATTTGACTTCTGAGCTGTATTGTCCTGATAATTCCTCCCTGATGTGTTGTAAACTTCCTATTGTTTCGACGATAGTAGAACATTTTTAAAAGTTTGAAACTTTTGAGATGGTTTACGAGGTGATAGAATCTCATATACTTCGCATATTTATGGGATGATATTGCGAAAGATGGAATACTAATGACTTACATTATATGGAAAATCCGGATAAAGATTTTTTCCTGTATTATTGAAATACAGAAAAAAAATTGATGAAATAAATTCGCATGAATGTGATTTGATCCATTCGAAATCATACTGTCCGTAATATCATGAAGAAAACTGAAAACTATAAATTTTTTATTCCTCCGATATACAGGGTGTCGAGATATGGATTTCCAATACATTGAGATCTCATTCTACAAATAATACTATGAAGGGCAGTCCTAACAGTCATAGCACCAAAAATGCTCCATAAGCAATATACGGACACCAGGAACATGGTTTCGGAGGTTGATATTGTTTTATGTCGTCATCAAAACGGCGATCAATTTTGGATATAAGAATCAGAGAATGCCCTATCATAAATAAAACTTCATTATTTATCCTCTGTGTGCATTAGGCTGGTGGGTATATATGAAACAGCAGTCTCGTTCGGGTACTATCACAACATACATATAATAACAAGGAGCCTCGCTATTACTGTGTAATCGATTGCAAGATTAGTTCGTGTAAATATTATATATATCCAACGGCATCGCATAAGCTGCAGCAACGAGATAAGTGGATAGCAGCTGTCAAAAGATGGGAATTAGTAACATAACCTCTTTATCGTGTATGTATTTCGTCATTATTAATATATACAATAAGAGCTGCCACATGCTTACATTTAGAACCATTTTCGTATACGCAGTCACAAGAAACTGATATGATCTGCAGACCATCAATAATCTGAGAAAACTTTTTGAAACATTCAATTATTTTTCCTATCACCAATAAATGCATTTCAATAAAATTCAAAACTTACATGTCCACAAGATATTGTTTTTTCGTAACAGATGTTTGTCTAATAACATCAGCTGTCATGGAAATGCCAACTCCTGACTCTCTGTGCTCTTCGTCATTTATGACATGTCCGCATTTTACGAAATCCTTGCCTTTTTCTGGCGTTTCAAGCTGAAAGTTTATGCTACGAAATACTTTCGCAGTATGTAAGATGACACTCGTGACAAGAATCAAGTACCTAAAAGTACACAGAACTAGCATTTCTTTATGATATTCAAAATCTCTATAACTTGACATGCATAACCTCCAGATGAGGTGAACTTTCGAATCTATACCATATTTTTACAAGCTTTTATTTAGTTTCACCTGTCCCGATGTTTGTCATCAAATCTTGCAAGTTAAATTTGACCCACTTCTAGTTGTTCGATTACCGTGAAATTTGGGTGTTCATAGTTCCCGTGACAATGCATTATGCATTTGTTAGAGAAAAAAAAACCGAAGTGGCGGATCCAAGATGGCGGACGAGATTTGTGTTTATGGTCCGATTCGATTCAAAATTGGTATGTGGGGGTTTTCGGGGTTGAAGATTATGAATGAAATACAAGATGGCGGCTCCAAGATGGCGAACGAGTTTTGTAATTATGGTCCGATTCGATTCAAAGTTGGTATGTGGGTGTTAGGGGTACTTACTAAAAAGCATAAAATAAAATGATTAATAAATAAAAACTTTTTAAAAACAAGCTTTCATTCAAATACCCTCAAAAGTACAAAATCATTGCTTTTGATGTGTGACGTAGGTTATTCCGTGAGTTATAGATTCAAAAGCTTGTCGCATCTGTATTCAAAATGAAAACGTTGCGCGACAAGCTCTTGAATCTAGAACTCACGGAATATACGTCTCACATCCAAAGCAATTATTTTGTACTTTTTGGGGTATTTGAATAAAAGCTCGTTTTCGAAAAAGTTTTTTTTATTTATTATTTATTACAAGCTTTTATTTAGTTTCATTTGTTAGTTCGTTAGGGTCAAATCTTGCAAGTGAATTTTGACCGACTTCTGGTCGTCCGAAAAATTTGAAATTTGGCAGGTGTTCATGATTCCGGTGACAAGGCTTTCTGAAATTTTTGTTAGAAAAAAAAATTGTGGCTCCAAGATGGCGTACGAGATTTGTAATTATGGTCCGATTCGATTCAAAATTGGTATGTGGGGTTTTCGGGGTCGGAGATTATGAATTTCTTGTCAAATTCATAAATTCGAGATGGCGGCCCAAATGGCGGACGAGTTTTGTAATTATGGTCCGATTCGATTCAAAAATGGTATGAGGGGGTTTTTGGGGTCGGAGATTATGAATTTGTTGTCGAAATTCATAAATTCAGGATGGCGGTTTGGAAATGGCAGACGAGTTTTGTGATTATGGTCCAATTCGATTCAAAACTGGTATGTAGGGTTTTCGGGGTCGGAAATTATGAATTTCTTCATCAAAATTCATAAAATCAAGATGGTGGCTCCTAAAAAGCGGACGAGATTTGTGATTATGGTCCGATTTGATTCAAAGGTGATATGTAGGGGTTTTTGGAGTCGGATTCTATGATTTCTTCGTCCAAATTCAAGAATTCAAGATGGCGGTTCCAAGATAGCGGCTCCAAGATAGCAGACGAGTTTTATGATTATGGTCTGATTCGATTTCAAATCGGTATGTGGGGGTTTTCGAGGTCAGAGATTATAGAAATGTTTGTTAACATTCATAAATTCAAGATGGAGGACGAGTTTTGAGATTATGGCCCAATTTGATTCAAAATTGATGTGCGGGGGTTTTCAGTGTCGAAGATTATGAATTTTTTGTCGAAATTCATGAATTCAAGATTGCGGCCCCAAGATGGAGGTCGAGTTCTGTGATCATGGTCATGTTCTATTCCGAATTGGTGTCTGGGAGTTTCTGGGGTCGGAGATCATGATTTCTTTGAGCACAAAACTCACATAATTTGTGCATAAAACTTACATGATTCCCTTGAGCACAAAACTTGAAGAGACCTTGTAATAACGATGCTCTATCAGAAATGATCAAATTAAGGCACACTAACTAGAAAGCAAAAAATAAAATAAATAATGAAAAAACTTTTCAAAGACAAGATTTCACTTGAGCGGTGAACTTTAACTAACTAGAAAGCAAAAACTAAAATAAACAATAAGAAAACTTTTCAAAGACAAGATTTCAATCAAGCGGTGTACTTAAACGTATAAACTGAGTTTAAGTCATCGCTGACAATGGTTTGATTATTTTCTGTTGAAATATTTGGTTTCAACGAGGTTGTCGCGCAAATTGTAATGAAATTAATACTTCGACAAGTTGTTACTTACCAACCAATTATTGTCCAATAAAATTAATTGGTACCTACCTTCATGAACATTTCCTGAAAATTAAATACTTTGACAAGTTCTTACTTACCAACCAATCACTTCCCAATCAAATTAATTGGTTCATACTTTCATGAACACTTTGCGCGACAAGCTTTTTGAAAACAAATTATTCAAGAAAAAATAATTAGATTATTGTCAGCGATGACTTGAACTTATTTTATACGTTTTTGTACACGGCTTGAATAAAAGCTTGTCTTTAAAAAATGTTTAAATCAGTTATTTTAGCATTTAATTCCTTTTTTTTTCTCGAGCACTAAGCACCAAGCACTTTTCAAAAGGGTGGGACTGTTAGGCACTCGAGTTACTTTTTGATATAGAATTGCTTTAATAAACAATTTGGTCCAAATAAAAAAGGAAGTTTTTGCATTTTTGGGTTAATCACGTCGAATTGAATCCATAATAGTAATGAAAACAGAATAATCAAGAAAAACGCAATGTTTTTCCACGTATGATCAGGCGCGCTTGAGGTAATTCCAGGAGGGGAGTAATTAGTATGAAAGTGTCATATAATGTAAAACTTCAGTCACATTATCGCATTTATATTTAATTCAATATTAAAAAATAATAATGAATATACAAAATATATCTCGAAGCGAAAACAATTAGTCTATATTTTTTAGAACCGATCTGTCTATGATATTATCTATATTAATTCGTATGTCCTGATGTATATTTAACAAGGCAAATCCTGTTTAGAGATTCTCTGATTCTTATATAGGTTTTCAATCTCAAAGAAGAGAAACTCCGTTCTGCCAAAGCGACAGATACTGGAAATGTACTTGATTTGTAAATAAATGAATAAAGGTAATATTTTCATCACCTTCAATAAAGATCAAACCAGTATCAGCATGACAATTCTTCCATTCATTTATCCATAGCTTCAGTTTTGATTAAGTCTGCGGTACAAAGAAGTTTCAGATTCATTTTTAATTAATTGGGCAAAAATGCCATTGTTTTTACAATTTTTTTGCTGCTCATGTGAATGTTCCAAGCAGATAGAAAGGTACATTCGAAAAATAAAACACAGCTTCATTGCTGAGTATAAAATCCTCTATGATACTATCAAGGACAGGGAAATAGACAGTATTTCTACAATAATCCTCTGGACCGTATATTTGACTCATAATATGTTTAACTTACAATCATGGCATAGTGATTTCAATATCTTACATTCCGTGATTCTTCGCTATTTCTCTGTGAATTTTGTTGAAATCATCGTCACCTTTTCCTCTTTTGGATTGCAATGTTTGTAAAATATTTGTAATGATTTTCTCCGCCTACAAATTATCTATGGTTTTAGTCAATAGAATTTCACTGTGGATCCTAATTATTCCAGATTCAAAAATTCAAAACAAGAACTCACCGTTGAACCCCCCCCCACCCCTCCTCTTCCAACTTATCAATTAGATATTGAATTACGGGATTCAATGCTATTTGAAAAACTTTCTTCGAATCGCTGAACTTTAAATCCACTTTGTATCACATAAATTCTGTAATTTATTCCCATTGATGTCATTTGAACTCTTCGAAATAGATTAATTCAATGCGTGATTATTGCATGGGCACTCCAGAGCATTTCTCATTTGTTGCTGAAATTCTTCAACGGCGCCTTTCTGTTCACCCAACATTGAATTGCACCCATCGGTGCTAATTCTCACACAATGATTTAAATTCCAAGTTTTAGCAGTTTCACGACAGTTTGTGCTGAAATTTTGCTGTCTAACTGCTTCTAACTGATAATATATTTAAATTATCCCATTACCCCCCTCTCAGAGACGCGCCTGCGTATAATATATTATTTATGAGTGTGGCATTGAATAAACTGGTGTGGCGAAATTAATACGACTCACACGCTAGTGCAATGAAAAATGGATTCATATTATAACGAATATTTTGAAGCTGTCTCCTCAAATTATCAAATTTTGGCAAATCATGATTTCTGACCCAAAAAACTCCTACCTACCAATTTTCATTGAAATCGGATAATAAATAAAAAATCTCGTCCCCCATAATAGATCCTCTATCTTGAATTTCGACAATGAAATCATAATCTACGACCCCAGAAACCTCCAGATAGCAATTTGAATAGATTCGGACCATCAATGATAGAACACACGTCAGCCATATCAGAGCCGCAATCTTGAATTTCTGTTTTTTTTTAATAATGATCTCCGTCACCAAAAACTCCCAATACCAATTATAAATAGAATCGGACCCCAAACACATTAACACGGCACATTAACTACAAACTTCTAAAAATATTTCGGAAATAAACAGGATTCCTAAAAAATCGCATGGACCTTCGGGGAACAGTTTTCCGGTTCCCCAGTACACGCCTGCAGAGAGTTCAGTACATAGAGCTCTGCCAAAATCATAGTAAAACATAATTGAAATTGCTGTCACTTTGACAACTTATCTGCTCAGAAGGACCTCCCAGTCACAAAGAGTCATAAGAATATTAATTTTTTACCCATAATTGTTGTAAAGATTTCTCAATAGAAAGGACACAGACGCGTTCAGTTATTCCTAGTGGTGACGCTGGCCCCGTATTCATGTTTCGATAACACTTATAGATTCATAGGTAAGGGAAGGCTTAGTACTTAGTGATCTCAAAAAGTGCTCCGGAGCACTGAAATGCTCGGGAGCACTTCGGGATACAGCACAAGCCTTCTTGTAAAATGCTCGGAGCACTAAGCACTGTCCAAAAAAGTGCTCGGGAGTACAGTGTTACGAGAACAAAAGTGCTCCAAGTGTTTCACAAGCCCTGGTTCAAAAAAGTGCTCGAGCAGAATGCTTACGAGCACAAAAGTGCTCTGAGTGCTTTCACGAGCACTAAGCACAATGGTTCGGGACAGCTCTGACTAGTGGTGGGCAAAAAATTGTTACATCATGGTAGATTATTTAGAATAAAAAAAAAATTTTACAAGTGAGTATTGGAAAAAACGAAATCGCTATCGAGTCACTAGAGAGCATTACCAGTCTTGCTCACAGCGAATACACATTAATAAAGAAATTAAATACACCTTAGGTGTTCTTAACTGAAGGCGTGCACAACTTTCCTTATCATAATTGTTCAATGTCCGACAATTCTAACAAATTGAGTCCGCAGTTTCCTGACTAAATATATGTGAGCCAGAAGTGCAATGAATTTCAAAAAGTAGATCATATTGAAAAAAAACAATGTCTGATATTACAATCCAGTGAAGAAGAAAGTTGTACTAGAGAAAAACTATTTCTTCCATAGCATCAGAGATCAAGTAGAATAAAACTTTTGGAGAAAAGGGTAATTACTCTGAGGAAAATTGCTCCACTGGTACTTCAAGAGTAGAAGTACAATTTTTGCTGCTAACCCAGGTATGCTAATGTTGAAATAATATCCGGAATATAACGTTTTGCGTATCAAGTACTAACACTTGTGTGAAAAATTCTCCACTAGCAATTGTTTGTCATTGTCCTCAAAAACATTATATTCCAGCTGATATTGAATTGGACCACTTGGAGGTTATATCTTCATCACATAACATACATTGAATACTAAATTGTATGACTCATCTCCAGAAACCCTAGAACACCCCTGGGAATAAACTGATATATTTTTGTATGTTTCATCCTGGTCCGAATCCAAGTCACACTGAATTGCTTTCGAATTGATCTTTCATTTATCGGAAGACCACCCATAATCAAAATATTAATTACCATTTTTCAGTCAATAATGTCTACAGAATGAATGAATAATAAGCGTCATTAAATTATACCATAAATTAAGAGTCTCATCCATATGCTTCAATGATTTTATGAACGTTTTCAACATGGCATTTCCACTGAGGGGATGTCTGCTTTTTAATACTAAGTATTTTATAGCATTTCAGAGCGTAATAAAATTGTCAAAATCTTGATTTATCATTTTCGTTGAGTTGTTAGAAGATGAATGATCAGCAATCGCTTCGATGTTCTGTACGTATATATCAATGTATCGATGATTCAAACCTACAAATACTAGATGACCCTGATATATTTGGATTATAGCTATTAAGAATTTTACAATTTGAACAGTTGAATTTTCCGTTATATTGATAAGTGTTTACTCATAGAGTTTCATTTATTTTAAGGAATTGGAATTTTTTCTAGTCGGAAAACGAGTGAAGGTCCTAACTGAAGTTATTCCAACAAATGAAAAAACAGATTGTGCGGCGAGTCGGAAAGGTAGGGTTTAAATCTGAAATTTTCCCCAATCAAGTTGACATATTATGGAACATATTTTTCATTATAAAACACAAACAACATTTATTTTTTTGTGTGAACCTCGAACTCAACGTCGAAGAGTTGTAGTTTTTTCTCAAATCACCCTATTTTACAAGCTTTCATTTAGTTTCACTTGTTCGTTCGTTTTCTTAGTTCGTTAGGGTCAAATCTAGCAAGTGGATTTTAACCGAGTCCGATGAATTTGAAATTTGACACGTATTCAGTTTTTGGGGTCGGAGATTATGATTTTTTTGTCAAAATTCATTCATTCATTCATTCATGATGGCGGCTCCAAGATGGCGGACGAGTTTTGTGATTATGATCCGATTCGATTCAAAATTGGTATGAGTTGGTGAGACTTTTTGTATTCATGATACGGAGATTGATGAATTTCTGTTTCAAAATTCAGTGAATTTTGTAGTTGCTCAAAGATGTGGACGAGTTCTGTGAATATGATCTTGGTCACTACAGAAAATTGTCATGTTGGGGTTTTGGGGTCGAAGATTACTTATTTGTCAAAAACTCATAAATTCAAGATGGCGGACGAGTTTTGTGATTATGATCCAATTCGATTCAAAATTGGTATGAGAGGGTTTTCGCGGTCGGAGAATATGATATTTTTGTAAAAATTCATGAATTCAAGACGGCGGCCCCCAGATGGAGGACGAGTTTTCTGATTATGGTCATATTTATTAAACATTGGTATGTGGGGGTTTTCAGGTAGGAGATCATGAATTTTGTCAAAAATATATAAATTCAAGATGACGAGTTGTGATTATCGTCAGATTCTATTCAAAATTGATGTGTGGGAGTTTTTGGGGTCGGAGATCATGATTTCTTTTAGCTAACAGGGAAGAGACTTTGTGATAACGATGCTCTATTAGAAATGAACAGATTTAGGCGAACCAACTAAAAAGCAAAAAATAAAATACTAATAAAAATTATATTTAAAGACAAGCTATCATTTAAGCCGTGTACTGAGAAGTATAAAATAAATTCGAGTCATCGCTGATTTAATTATTTTTTGTTGAATTATTTGGTATCAAAAAGCTTGTCGCACGAATTGTCATGAAATAATTACTTCGACAAGTTGTTACTTACCAATAATTTTCCAATGAAATTAATTGGTAACTACTTCAATGAACACTTCGCGCGACAAGCTTATTGAAATCAAATAATTGAACAAAAAATATTAAATCATTGTCAGGATGATTAAACTATTTTATCTTTTAGTACACGGCTTAAAATATTTTTAATTAGTTATTTATTTCTTTCAAATTGAGAAAAACCAAACCTTTGGTTGAATAAAATCTAAAATTGCGTACTACGTACTTAGGGATAATTTTCCAAATCTTGGAATCCCAAATGTAGGAAATTGTTGTTGAAAATAATTTTTATTTATGTCGGAATTTTGCACGTTGACCGATAATATCTACCTATCTACCTCTGTTATGAAACATGTTATATCTCAGAGAGTATAGGAACAGGAGAATGACATTTCGTGCGAGGGTTACACTTCAGAGTTATGTACATACTGAAAAAACATTTTCCAGAATTCGAATCTCAAAGGGTCAAACCTTCCCCTGCATATTTGAATAATTTTAATCTATGGAAGTGTTGATTGATGAAAACAGCAAACACGTCAATTTAATCCAATTTTTTGCGTAAGGATGATTTTTTCATAAGTTGGTTTTGCCCTCCAGACAATTTTGCACGAGGACTACTTCAGAGTGTACGTACGTACTGAAGAATTTTCCAATATTCGAATCCCCCCTCGTTTTGAATAACGTTTTTAAGGTTGAATTTTTAGTCTACTGCGTCTTTGCAAAGATTCAACTGAAAAGTTTTGTGTCAATATTCAACGTGTACATTAAAAGAATGAAAATTATGGTTGGAAGAAATGACCTTCGAATAGGTGGGCAATGAATTTTAATTGTATATCAATATTTTTGCCAGAATCACCAGTATTCGAAAATTTGGAAGTTTATAATTGCTCGGTTTCAACAGGAGGTGGAGGCCTTCACAGCTAAGGGATATAGTCTTATTTTTGTATGGTTATTCGTGTATGTTTGGTATAAAAGTAGTCAATCCCTTAGGAACAATCCAAATCCCAATATATACAGTGACCGGCAGAAAGTACGCATCATATGGAAAATTATTTTAATAATGAATTTTGACAAATATCGACACGTGCAATTGCTTCTGCATTGAAAGAAACCCCATGAGTCATTGTACAGTTCCGTTCGTCAATCCATGTTTGGCGGGAAATTTAAACCATTTAAAAATTATGTCTCAAAACACACTTATTTGAAAAAATATCGAGAAATGTTATTCGGAAAAGTTGTTCACAACGACATTTTATAGCTATGTACGTATTTAAAAAAAATTTTAGTTGAAAAATTTTTTTTGGTATAAAAAAATTCAATTTGTAAATAGTTGTTTAAGCAACTAGTGTATTGATGGAGGCGATCAATAATCGAAATATTTTAACGCGAGAGTGAAGCGATTACTGTTCGAGATCATTAATCGCCATTTCAATATACGAGTTGATTTCAAAATTTTTCCGTCGACCTCGTTCCTGAGATCACCGTGAAATTTTCGATATCCATTTGTTTCAACTGGAGAAAACTTACAATATTTGGATTTGAAAATACATAAATTTGATAGCGCGAAGGTAAAATGTTTGGAATTTGAATTATATTTGAATTTGTGTATGTTTAGTTGCCTATACTACAATGATGCATTGATAGTGAAATCGACCATTGATAGATTAATAATGGTCGATTTTGATGTACGTTCAGCTGCATATATCACAATCATGCAATAATAGAGGAATTCAACGTTAATAGGGGGTCGTTGAAACGAGGTGCCAGAAAAATACATTTCTGACAAAGAAACTCATTAGTAAAGCCAACAGTAATATTTTAAATAATATGTTGTGAAGATTTGCAAGCTATTTCTATTTTATTCGGAAAAAAATTTGAAATCTGTGAATTTGCCATGTGTTCAGCTGCTTCATAAGAGTTCACTGAAATATCTTCAGAACATTATAATCCCGATAGTTTTTATTATTAATAAAGGACTATGTATCTACACAATTTCATTTCGAATTCTTTATAAGAAAAAAAAATTTGATTTTTGACATAACATGAACTTACAAATTTTTTCACTTTTCATTTACAAACACTATAAAATAAAACTTTGTAATGGCTCATTATTCGACATGTCTACCCAAAACATCAACAAAACTTTGTAATGGCTCATTATTCGACATGTCTACCCTGATGTTCAATAAATGTTGTTGTTCGGGATTTCATTTCTCTGGACACATTTCGCAGCATTTTGGTGTAATTTTATCAATGCATTGTCGTATTACTTCTTCTAAATGGTCGATATCATGAAATGGCCGATATTATAAACCTTACCTCAAGGTACCCCTATAAGAAGAAATCCAAGGGCGACAAATCTGGGGATCTTGCAGGCCACGGATGTTCTGAATATCGTCCTATCCATTTATGAGGAAATCCAGGCTCTGACTTCAAGGGTACTATTCATTGAAGAAATCGAAAAACTCGTTATCCAAAAACTCTCAATAATTTAGTGAATTGAGGTTGCCCCTAAAAAAGCGGGGCCCAACGATCTGCGTATCTGATATGCCGCACCAAACATTAATTTTGACGTATATTGGCTTTTTGCCTCTATCGTCCAATTTGGGTTCTTATCAGCACACCATCCACAGTTCTGGGAACTGACATTGCCGTTTGATGTAAAAGTCGCCTCAGCAGTAAATACAAATTTTGTAGGAGAAGTTTGGCATTCTTCAATCATGCCTTGGAACCAAAATGAAAAATCTAAGAGGGCATCGAAATCTCTATCGAGTAAGGTGTTGGTGAATTCTGATTTGTAAGCACGGAATTTATTATTCTTCAAAATTCTTCTTATGGATTTTTCATATATACCAGTTTGTTCCTGCCTCTCCGATAGTGCCATCTGTGGATTTTCTGTGACCGACAAAACATTGAAGGTACCTTCTTCATCAGTGACAGGCTAACTATGTGGAATTTCGTGACAATTTTCTACACTGGTTGTAGCTTTAAATTTGTTCGAAATACGCAACACAGTATCCATTCTTATTTGGATATCTGGCATTGAATATATCTGCTGCTTCTCTGGAACTATGAAAACGCTCGCCACATATCAAGACGAGTTCAAGTTTTCTTGAAAATTCAGCTTTCCGTGGGGCATCTCTAATTATTGTTAACGCACAACAAAATGTTAAATAACTTTTATAATGAAAAAAACCATACAAGAAAGACGATGAAAATACCTGGATGAATAATAACACAACTAAATCGTTTGGCTCTTGATATCATATTAGCATTATTAGTCAATTGTTTCATGGCTTCTTCGATCATGAGGAAATCTGTCGATGCACGCATCAACAATGATAATATTGTAGGGTAGGTATAATTCCAACAATTTGCCAAAAATCAATAAATTTTTTGTTAGAATAAAAAATTCAAATCAAAATTATGTAGATACAAGGACCTCCATTAATAATAAACAGTATCTAGATTATAATGTCCTGGAGATATTTCAGTGACCTCTTATGAAGCAGCTGAACTCATGGCAAATTTACAGATTTCAAATATTATCCGAATAAAATAGAAATAGCTAGCAAATCTTTACAAAATTTTATTTACAATATAACTGTTGGCTTCACCAATGAGTTTCTTTGTCATAAATGTATTTTTTCAAATTGATTTTTTTTTATAGCAAAAAATTTATTTTTATTTTTTTATCTCAGATTTTATTTGAAACATGTACATAGCTATAAAATGTCGTTCTACACAACTTCTCATAACATTTCTCGTTTTTTTTTTAATAAGTGTGTTTTGAGAGATAATTTTCAATTGTTTTTAATTTCTTGCCAATCACGAAAAAACGAACGGCGCTGTACAACGTCTTTTGCATGTATTTGTCAAAGTTTATTTTTAAAAGAATTTCTCATTTGTTGCGAACTTTCTGCCGGTCACCCACACAAATATATATATATATATATATATATTTATATATATATATTATATATTTATATATATATATATATATATATATATATATATATATAAGTGAAGTGCGAAGTCTCCAATAGTTAATATTTTTATGATAACTTCCTGAAATGCGTTATTTCGTCTTTCTAACCTCTTGATGGATTAGTATTTCTTTCGTTGCAAGCAGTGCTCAACGAATCCCCGCCCAAAGTAATCTCTCACTTTCTTCTACACTTCTTCAATACAAATAAGGTCTTAAGATTATAGAATCCATATAAAATATCGAGTATTCTTATTCTCCCTCTGTCAACTGGATATTTCATGGGATCAAGTGAGTTCTGTATGCTCTGTCAATCGGTAATCCCTGAATTTATGTGAATTTTATACTAGGGAGTTCACGAAGTCGGCTATGCTTACAAATTGATTGGTGGGGTTTTCGGGAGAAATGCGAGATTCCATGGATATGGTGAGTTTTCAGATGTTATTGCTCATAATTTTCCCAGAAACAAGTCAATAGAGCAAATTCTGTCTCGGAAATCTCAGGTAAAGAAATTAGTAAATATTAGAAAACTGTTCTGAACCAAATACTCTCTTAATTTTTTTCCAGGGTTTTCCCGCCAAGATCAGAAAAATTATTAGTTCCTATTGGAACCGAATGGCGAATTAGATCATTTGTTTCGATGCGTTATTACGATGAGATTTACTCAACGTTTCAGAACTAATAAAAACTGAATACTTTCAGTTCTAAGAGAAAAATGTTGAGGGTTATTCAGAATTACTTCAGAGTTTGGATAACCTGAAAATTTGGAAATGGGATTCGGACGAAAACAAAATTTTTTTCGGAATACCCACACTATATAGATAATGGAGAGGAATTCTTTCGTCCATTAAAAATATTTTTTTGAGTTATGGAAAGGTCAATGAACAATTCGAATAAAAAATATGAAAATGTCACATTTCCATAATGACTATAGTAAAAAGGGAAACATTCTCAATTGAATATTTTCAACATGAATACCACACAAGAGGTTATCTTGACGATGGAAGATAGTGACTAAGGTTTATCTTTCAATCGCAGATGATTCCACATCTGATTTTATAACATCCTGTTCATATTTTCGACAAATCAGACTATAGTAACATAGCACAAAAACAAACTCACGTCAATACCAAAGATAATCAGTGAATCCTGCAACCCAAGTAGCATTTTCAGTGGACGGAACGTAGCGGCCACGATCCTGGACAACCACTGCCACGTAATATACACGGTTCTATCACGTCAGGAACACTTCATTAGTGGCCGATATGTATGGGGTATGTATAAACTTATAATGTTCTCAGTTAGTTTCAGGAAAGTGGAATCTCGTAAGTAGGGCCTTATGGTTTGTATTTCTTCTACAATAAATAAATAATTTGACTTTCAAAAAATGTTGATATATATATATATATATATATATATATATATATATATATATATATATATATATATATATATATATATATATATATATATATATATATATATATATATATATATATATGGAATATAGGGAAATTTTTCAAAAAAATGGAGGCCACATTTTCAACCGAATGAAAAGGAATCTGGCACGATATTTTCATCAATGCCTCAGATAAGTTTGAAAACGTGCCAAATCAGTTTGGTAGTTTCAAAATAGCGACTGTTGAAAGATTGAAAAAAAACAATCTCTCATTTTCATACCAAAATCATGGAACTATAGGTCTTTTGATGAGCTTAATGAGCTCCACAACTTTTATTCGAAAAATTCTATCTAAGAGGTACACACAAAAAAATCGGTGTATTCATGTGAACTAATAATTTTTATTTATCCTGTATTCTCTTTTCATTTGAGGTCCATTTGCTGGTATCAATCAGATACTAGTATTTGAGTTTTCCTTCTACCGACAAACAGAACATCATTGTATTTCAAAATAAAACTCTATAAATACGTTCGTTCGCTCGTTACTGGATTGGTGGCTATTTCAGAATCAATAAATACATTGTGGAAATCATTTCCGACTGGCCGCCCATCGGGGTCTTTCATTTCTGATATGGTTTCTATATATGAATACAAATGGTAGTCAACAGGAAAATTAATTTTCAGAACAACACCAATTTAAGTAAAAAAATATATACATGAATGATTTTCTATTTCAATAGCTATTGTAATTTCTCAACCGATTTTTACAACTCATACGTTTAACCACTTCTGATGAAGAGCTTTTCCATTTTATCATAAATACTGTACATAAAAAGTTTTGTTACAGTGCTATAGTATTATTTTCAGAATAATTCTTGTTCATAGAATTTGACCACTTTGGACTGTTTTTTTGACCAAGCCCCATCACTGTGCGTTGGGAAAGACAAATTCGTTCGACGAAGCCAATAATTGCCAATAATATGTCCACGGCTTTGCATCGTAATGGAATGCACTAAGATTCAATTCAGCGTTCAGTGTTCGTCTGGATCGAGCAGTGCTTACTCGAATGGTTTCCAGTCTTGCTTCCCGTTGCTCGACTGTTTCAGACGAACGGGCTTGAATATTGCGTACTCGAGCGATTTCCAGTCTCACTTGAACAAAATATTGAAATTTCCCAGATAATAAATTATACTTAAGGCAATATATATCGTATTGATGACTTTTTCGAAATCTACTGACGACCAATATTTTTGTATTACATTATTTTCACGTACATCCGAACAGTTGAGTAGCGCACGTCGATAAGGCAGCCAAGCAGTGCTTTTTCTTCTGACTCAATTCACAAATACTGAGACTTCGAATAAAAAACTAACTTTTGTTAGTGGATAATGTTTTCAAATCGGTGCAGTAGTTTTAGAGATTACCCCCTATATACAAACAAAAAAATGCTGTCTCTTCATAATATTAATTATATATTTGTCATCAAATTCATAGAAAAATTAACCACGAATTTCGTTACATCAAGAATTTAACATTCTTGGTTGGCTCAGGAGTGAGAATTTTGATTTCATCAAATGAATGTTTTGGTTTGGCTATTTCTCATGTCAAATGTATATATGAGTGTAACAAATATTACTCAAAGCAAGTATTTATATCTCATATAATGAAAAAAGTAAATTGAAACATTCTTCGGGAAATGCAAATGGTTCTATTCATCTCATATTGTATAAAGATAATCAAATCCCTCAAATTCAAATCATTATAATAAGTTGAGCATAGAATTTTGCTTGGGATGATATATTTTTTCAGTCAAAGATAAAAGACTTTCTCATAATTTTTTTCGTAAGTTTATGAAGTTTTGAAATCGTATTCACTCTTTCTCATTACTCTACTATTCTCATATCTACATCTCATTACATTACTATTCTCACATTTTCCATATGAAGTAACGATTGTTTTTTCTCATTTATTTTCAACTTACTTCTTTGGTCATTTGAAAATATTTCGATAAGGAGTGTATGATAGAGTTGAATTTGTCAGCCTTATATGTATATGTGGATAAACTGACTGTTTGTACATATTATTCTTGTTGGGTAATATGTTGCTATGAATTTCTATGTACTCTGAAACCTCCCGTAAAAAAAAATTGAATATTTGCATGTATCTAATATATAAAATTCTCGTGAAACGGTGTTTGTAATTGAACTCCTCCGAAATGGCTCGACCGATCCTCATGAAATTTTGTGTGCATATCGGTTAGGTCTGCGAATCGGACCACATCCATTTTTCCATCCCCCTAAATGTTGAGGGTGGTCCACCCCTTAATTTTTTTTTTATTTTCCACATAAAATTTGTTGTTTTTATTTTTTTTGATACAGCATTCAAAAATACATACCACCCTGAATTTTCACCCTTCTACGATCAACCCCTATTTTTCCATCGCGATTTTTATTTTATTTTATTTTATCCACAGATCCGCAATAGGGCTGCAAGATGACAATCGAATATAATAATTGTAGTACGATAAATTGAGAACGGGATAACGGGATAAAGAAAAAACGGGATAACAGGAAAACAGGATAACGGGATAACGGGATAACGGGAATAACGAGATAACGAAAAAACGGGAAAATGGAAAAACGGAATAACGGGATAAATAGAAAACGGGAAAACAGGAAAACGGGATAACGGGATAACGGTAATAACGGAATAACGAAAAAACGGGATAGCGGGGTGACAGGATGAGAGGATAACGGAATAACGGGATAAAGAAAAAACGGGATAACAGGAAAATGGGATAACGGAAATAACGGGATAACAAAAAAATCGGAATAATGGGATGACAGGATGAGGGGATAAGGGAAAACGGGATAACGGGATAAGAAAAAACGGGATAACAGGAAAAGGGATAACGGGACAACAGGAAGCGGAAGGAGTCAAAAGCATAGTCTAGATGGAACAACATAAAGAAAAACATAGAAAAAAAGAAGAGAGTTTTCAGGAAAAACATTCTAGGGAACATAGAAATTTGGACAGGACAACGTCTGTCGGGTCAGCTAGTTATGATATATGATTATGAATACCCGGCATATGCGCGGTGTGCAGTGTTTGCTACCTACGCAAATTTTTCGATCTTGAATATATTTCGATGTAATGGTCTAATAAATATCCAAGGAGGGCGAAAATATGCATTCATGAATACTGAACAATATAGAGGTTAATACCTAGAGAAATGAAAATTCTCAATTGAATATTAATAGAATGATGTTTCTGTGAATTGAAAAATAAAGGATAAAAATGAATTTATTCTTGTGAATATCTAACAACTACTTCCCCGACTAAATCCACGCTGGATATGGAACTAAGATAGTGATTAGAGTTTTTCTTCCAGTCGCAGATGATTCCCATCTTACTTTATAAACACCCTATTCATATTTTCAAACAAATCAGTGATACCTAGAGATTACTTTTCTTGCAAACAATAGGAAAATTACGAAACTATTGAAATTATTCCAATAACACTGGAATAAATATATTCAGAAGAGGTGTAGATTGAAGATATAAAATAATTCAACTAGAATCCGAACCGTTTTTCTGCATGATCCAGACATAAGTCCAAATTATTGGACATTAATTATTGAAACCTCTTTATTGGCAATTGCCAATTCAATTCCTCCTTTCCATTTTCGAATGGATTTTTGTGGCTCGATAATATATTTGTCATATACGATTGCCCTTCCTATATCGTCTATAAACATGTTTGGCCCTTTTCGTGTCTATTAATTGGTTCCCAAGTGAGGGCCGCCACACACCAGTGCCCACCCTTTTCCTATTTCCCTACATATCACCCGACCAAATTGAGATGTTTCCTTTTGTTTCTAAAAATACGGAAACTGTTTCTCCACTCAACCTGATTGAACATCCGAGTGGTCCGATAAAGATATCAACAATAAAGGATGGGCTTTTTTGGTGGTCTTTCAGAAAAGGAAGTTTTCCGATTCGTAGAAAGATGTTTCTCGCTGATTTTCATCGCCATAGAAATGCATAATGAAAATGACTCTTGCCTTATTGATTTCAAGGGAAGACTCAGAAATAATAGTCTTTGGTTTATAGAATACTCTATGGATTGATATGGATGAATGAGAATATGCAGATCTCTTCATGGTTGAAAATTAGTTTCCAGATCTCAAATATAAATCTGTGCTGACTTGCATTAAGAGCAGATCTCAAAAAAAAATTCTCACCATTTGTGAATGTTCGAATTGAAATGAAACCAACAAAAACAGTTTATATTTATTTTATCTAAAACAAACAAGATGGTGTGAAAATGTGTCCTTATTGTTGTGAATGTTTAAGTTTCAGATAGAATGTAATTTGTAAGTATTATAAATTGACAATGCCCCATTACTAATTAGTAAGACAATTAGTCGTGTCTTTTATTCAGTGGAAACACAACACTTGCCACCTAGATATACATATATATTCACTCTCTTTCCTTACTGTATGAATCATCTTTGGTATGTTGGACAATACCTCTATTTTCTCTTAACTTCGTTTTCTTTTTCTCAACTCTCTTTAAAAGTTTCCTTTTCAGTTTTTTTCGGCCACAGACGATGGACTCACTCAATTCTAGATTAGTTCGAATCAGAACGTTACGTTCTCACGGAAAATGATGGAAACTCATTCCAGTACAACGGGATCAATTTGCCCAAGAGTCACATTGAGGTACACAACAATAATGATTTGAACTTGAATCAGTCATTTTTTCAACTCGAGGACGTATAATAGTCAACAGAATATTCACCAGTTGAACCAGAATTTCATTAAATGTCAACAATCACAAGAGATTCGACAAGTTTCAAGAATACAAAGGCTAGAATCATATAAACATTGATGTTTCAAAAAGTAAACAATGTACTTATGTATAGTTTCAAAAATCGACACCAGAGGGGTGTTCGTTATTTTGAATTCCCAATAGGGAGTCGAAGTATGCTGACACGCCATCGTTCGGTGATATTTTTGAATTTTTGGGTAGCTTGTCGTGTAGAGTGCATTCACTATTAAAACAGCATGTTTGTTCTTCCCCCACTTAAAAAAGAACAGTTGCTCTCGGAAATATCCGAAGCAAAGCTATTACGAGAAATTCCATAGACGTACCAAATGATTCAGTAGAAGTGATACACACGACGTATCATGAATTTGGTAGCATTCGCCATAATTTCTTCTTACGCAACTGAAAAGTACCTTACCCCAGACCACAGGGTATTTTTGCAAGATAACAGTAAACAAAATTGAACAAACTCCACTAGTTACCCACCAATTAACCTTACAAACGTAACCTTCCATCCGCTGCATGTTATGACACTGCTGCACATGAGGATAATCGTGTCCACTCGTGTTTTCCCCCTCTCTACCTACCATTGTACTGTCTCGATACTGAATTCACTCTATCCAGCATGGATTTCTGTCCAGTTTTTGTGAAAAAAAAATGGATGAAAAAGAATTTATAGCGTCGATGGTTTCTCGAAATCTGAGTGTAAAAATCCTGAGCTCAGTATTTATTGTTTTCCGAGGCAATGGTGGCTGAGAGAACGGAGAGAAAAGTGTATAGCCGCTGTTTGGAGGCAAGAGTAAGTATTGATGTTCAGTAACAATAAACATTATAATAAAAAATATTCTTATTTGAAAATAATGGAAATTAAAAATAATAATTCCATGATTGATGGGTGGATTTTGTTCTTGAAATGTGAGTAATTCAAGTATTTCCGTGTTCTTTATTCTGGTATAATTTGGAATGAGATAAAACCAATGATAATTTTTGTTGGTGGATGTATGAAACATAAAGCCTAAGATTATTTTTATTCAATTTATTCAGTACTTATTTGAACTTACCTCAACTGTGACTTTATAATAATTCGAATTTGCCTTCAAAATTTGAGCTCTTGGAGTTTCTCGCAAAAGTCTTCCACAAATGGTAATGAAATTGTCATCAGCTCGTTCGTAGACGTTGTCTATGTGGAAACTTTTCAATAAACCTGCCCCTTTTGATGGGCTTTCTTTTCGGAAAACATCCTCATTTACTCTTTGGAATCCGCTGGGGATTATAATTGACATTTTCGATTGATATGAGATTGACAGCGTACCGGTTGGGCTACCTCAACGTCCAAAAAGAAATCGCTAGGAGCACTGTGTGTTTCTCGGTTGCGTTACTTCGACTACATATTGCCATTTATGTCGGACAACGCGGCAGCGGTTTTTAAACTTCAAGGTACTTTTTTTTTTCTCGTCCCTGATTTCACACGTTCGTGAAAGACTCACTTCGTTAATTATAGTTCAGAATTGATTCTGTTGAGTTGAGTGTCTGGAGAATGAGCCTCCTTCCTCAAGTACGAAAAATTCCCCACTAGCAGCGCTTGTAGTCCGGTAGGGACAAACATTACCTAACCAATATTAAAATACATGTGAAACTAACATTAAAAAACGACGACGCTTCAGGAGCCAAATTAAAATCTGCAAATTTTAATGATAATAATGTAGCAATATTAAAACGGTGGCTTGCTTGTCGAAATTTCAAAATTTCCGGAAATAAAAATTAATCACAGTGAATATGATTCAAGAGGATATTTTTAGGCACCGTTTTCGCGTTTTCAACAAAATACTCATTTCTCAACATTTACAACTAACCTAACTTTTCACATTTACCAATTTCCATCTGTCAAAGGTGGAGAGTTAGTATTTTTTCTATAAATCCAGCTATATTTTGTGCAAAGTTGTACCGCAAATGAGTGATTTGGTGTTTGTTGTTCGAACTGGTAGAAAAAACGAGAAATTGTAAGTGATATTTGTGCGCGAAAACGATGCCTTAAAATGACCTCTTGAAGAAGGAGAAAGTCAATATATCTCCGAAACGGTAAGAGACTGTCGCGTCATTCGTGCTCAGGGGGATTCGTGTACAGGAGTCAAAAACAGTCGAACAGCTATTTTCAGGAAGCATGAGCATTACCTCCTAACATTAACCTAACCTACCCTACCAATCGTAGCAGAAACTGGATGGGGATTTTCTTTAGTTGCACCTTTACCCCCACTGAAATATTTACAGCAAACATATGAATATTTATTCATTTTTTCCTTTGTTAAATCCACTCTCCTCAAGGCATGGATCCATTAATTATCTAACCCCATCAATGTGAGGTTTTACAAATGGTATAAAAAACACGTTTTTCTCTGGATATCGAATATCTGAAGTACAATAATGTTTTGATGGCATTCTGGTTATTCATTTCATTATTACAAATAATTCAACTGTATCACTTAAATAACACTATATCAAATGGAGAAAGAAGGTTTGATGTTTGTCCCTACCACAGGTGCTGCCTTTCGTGACAACTTTGCCACACTATTCTCAGAAAAAAGGCTCACTGAAAAACTAACAAAGGTGTACCTCATACGGGGCGGACTGTTTTTTTTTCACTTTATGTGAATTCACATTGAAGTTCAATCGAAACTTGAGGTAGTAAACCTTATTGTCAATGCATAGTTGCAGATGAAGTTCCAATTTGAATTTCACACCACCACGAAACCCCAAATCAGACACCTTTTCGTTAAAATGAGATCCAGCGTCGGGAATCTGTTCTCTGCTGTGGATAATATAATATGTGGAATTGTCAAATAAATTTGGCAGATTGCAAATGATAATGATTCCGATAAGGTTGGATGACAATTCTAGTCCAGGAACAAACCCAAATTCACAGGGCATGCCAGGTCCTAGTAATGAAGAAAGTCAAATTCTCAACCAAAAAACCGAAAAACACAAAATTATTACTAATACTGATAAACCAATGAACACTGATGGAGACAACAAAATACGACACACGCGAGAGGTAGGAAGACAACACGTGGCACCAAGAGTAAGTGGGTGCAGGTCAACTGACTATTGATTACATCCAAATCAAATTGTCAAAGCCTGCAATCCTTATTTTCCATGGTATACAAATTTTTCCGTACACTCTTGATAGTAGAAGATTCGAACCTAAGTCGACCTTCACCGAGCTGATAATAGAATAAAACTTATTTTATAATAAATTTAGTATATTAGAAAATATATTGAAAATGGGTTGGCTAGAAAAATCCTGGACAGAATATTTTCAATTCTTTTTAGAAAAATGATTTTTCATTAAATGTTGCAACATCAAGATAATAAGAAAATTCTATGCTGGACTTAAAGTATAAAACATATATAATATGCAGACGTTGGGTTGTCTATTATTTACCTGGACGAACTAATGGGTTGCCAGGTATAAACAGGTATGTCGATGCCAGGTACTTTCACTTGATTGGATAATAGAAAAATTTTTATATCAACATAAGCGCTGTTTTATTGCGAGTAGTAACTGCTGGACAGTTACTACTCAGACAGAATGCTCACACAAACATTCCTGAACGAAATCACAGGTTAGGAGTACAACTTATTAACATTGAAATTGACACCAATCAAATTTTGATCAACAAATTAGAAAATTCATTAATACTATTAAAAAGAGACATTATTTCGTTTACAAACGAATTGATTTTTGCAAATTTTTACAGTAAACAAATCATTCAATATAATAGATTATTTCATAAAATAAAAACAAGGGATATAAAAAAATTGAATGATTTGAGAGAAAATGAAAATAAAATTAAATTGAAAACAAATCCAAATTGGATAAAGAACATATCAAATACAGTGATTCCTGAAGACATTTCACAATTTTTGTCTTTAGGACCAAAATTTAGTATCGAACCAATAATAAAAAAAGACATTTCTATAAAAAACATTTTAGCAGATGTAGACTACATCACTTCCTCTATCAATGACAATAAAAAAAGAAACATCACTATAGCTAGAGCTACTAATGTGATTACCAACCATTTACTTAATGTTGACTATAGAAAAAATGATATTTTTCGAAAACTTTATAACAAGTCAAGAACATTTTTGAAAGATAACCCAGAATTGATTCTTACTCAGTCAGATCTAAAAGTAATGTTACTGGTTATTATAGGAAAACAACAATATCTAGATTTATCTAATGATATCATTAATAACAGTACTTCCTATATTGAACTAAATGATGATCCAACAACAAAAAATACAAAGAAAATATAATAATTTGATAAAAACTCTTGAGGATAAGAATCAAATAGATGACACGGTTAAAAAAAGCTCACTAGTTATAATGGTATTTCTCCTAAATTTTACTCTTTACCAAAAATTCACAAACCAAATTTATCAGTGAGACCTATTATAGCTTGTATAGGTTCTCCTACAGAACAAATTGCTTCCTTTTTAACGAATATTTTGTCTATTGCTTATGATTCAGATAATATTTATTCGATCAAAGATTCCTTCGAATTCTCAAAAAAATTTAATAGAATCAAATTACCAGATAACTATGTTCTTGCCAGTTTAGATGTTGTCTCTCTTTTAGTAATGTTTATCTAGATACTTGCCTTAGAGCAATAGATAAGAATTGGGTTCGCATCAGTAGACACTGTACTATTAAAAAAGATTGTTTTTCCAACTTGATAAGATTCCTCTTTGAAAACAACTATTTTTCATTCAATGGAAAATATTTCAGACAAACTTTTGGAACTCCTATGGGATCTTCAATTTCACCAATTCTTGCAGCTTATGTTATGGATGAATTGCTAGACACAGTGATTCCAGTACTCTCTTTGAATTATTTTTCATCAAAAAATATGTGGATGATATAATTTTAGCTTTACCAACAAATGGTATAACAGAAATTTTGGATACTTTTAATAGCTACGACCCATTCATACAATTCACAATCGAAACAGAAGACTTAGATCTCTCAGTACCTTTCCTTGATACAAAACTTATCCGATTGGTTGATAACACAATATTGATTGATTGGTATAGAAAACCATGCAGTTCAGGAAGGTATTTGAATTTCTTTTCTTATCACAAATTTTCGATGAAAGTGAATTTGTTGAAACAAATGAAAGACAGAGTACTCAAAATTTCTGATATATCTTTCCATAAAAAAAAATTTGAACAAACTTCAAGAACTTTTCTTACAAAATTCTTATCCACCATCTTTAGTTAAAAAAATATTATTTAGCACATCCTTAACAGAAGTTGATAATACCATAAGACAAAATAACAATTCTCATAATGAACGTGTTACTGATATGAATCAAGTTTCAATTTTTTATGCTTCGTTACCTTATATAAAAGAAATAACACCTAAACTGACCAGAATTTTTAAACCTTTTGAAAACATCAAAATTGCAAATAGAACAGTCACTACAATAAGACAAATATATTCAAAAGTAAAAGACAAAATTCCTCTTTTATCACTTACTAATGTTATTTATAGTATCCCTTGTCATGATTGCGATAAGAATTATATTGGCCAAACAAAAAGATTATTGAAGGATAGAATCATTTCTCATAAGAGTGATAGTAGACTACATCCTGAGAGATGTGCTTTAGCTAAACATGTCAATGATTGTGACCACCAAATGAACTACCTTTCAACAACTGTTCTTGCAAGAGAATCACATCTTTCAAAAAGTCTTTCTTAGAAATGGCTTTATCTATCAAGAGAATGACTCCATCAATAAAAAACAGATATAAACCATCTGAGTGAAATTTATTCTTTTACTTTCACTCGACATAAAACACCAAGAAGTCAGAGTTTCTGAACGTGGTGATTCTAACCTAAACTGAATTTGAATTGTTCTACGATGAGAAGTGTCATTGTCAGATTAGTAACTGTCAGTTCCGAGAATGAATATCTGAATGTTGTTTCTATGTACAAGAATTTGTCTTTTCATTCAGAAATGTAATTTGAAATTAATTATCCAAAAGCTAGAAGTCATTTTCTATTAATAATGTATCTTATATACCATTATGTACTTATATGTAAACATCCTCAAGATAGATGTAAGTACTCATATAATTTGTTTTTTACAGTTCTTATATGCACAATTTTTTCCATTTGTAGTCTCCCTGATGATGGAATAAACGATTCCGAAAGCTTGGAAAAACTTCAAAAAGTTTTCTTTTACATTGCTGCAGACCCTACTATTAGTTTTACTCTTAACTAGTCAGCGACTACCCTCCTTTCATATATATATATATATATATATATATATATATATATATATATATATATATATATATATATATATATATCATATATTAACTTAAAAGTATAATAATATATCTATAATAGAAAAAATTTTGTGATTCAAAATATGATAACGTAATGAATGAAAATATCAATTACTTACTTTGAAATTTTTTTGCTCTTTCTGAAAAAAATTTGTGAAACAAAGTGGACTGCCAAAAATTCAAATAAAAAAATAACAAAAAAGATAAGACTAAATATCTTGTGTTATATTTGAAAATTTTATTACTGAACAGCATACGTACAAAAATAATATTAATGAAAAATAAGTTTTAGTAAATATTTTCTATTCAATATCTGATTCATCAGAAGTAAAATTGTGATCCTCGAATTCATCGGATTCATTAGGTTCTTCCCCATTAACTTCCATTTCAAAATGTCCTGGTAGAGGTACCTCTACTCTCCATAGTTTACATACCGAGCATGCGCACTTTCTTATACTTAGGGTCCCATCAGACACGACTGCAATGTTAGGTCCTTAATTATTACACAGTATACTTACCTCGGATCTCTCTGTCACTCATTTCCACACGCGTTGAAATTTAAATCTTTTAAATTCGCAAACCTCTATTAGGACCGAATTTTTCGCAGACAACCCTATATCAACGTGTTCGCAATAAAACAGCGCTAATGTTGATATACAATTTTTCCTATTATCCAATCAAGTGAAAGTAACTGGCATCAACATACCTGTTTATACCTGGCAACCCAGTAGTTCGTCCAGGTAAATGATAGACAACCCAACGTCTGCACATTCTATATGTTTTATACTTTAAGACCAGTATAGAATTTTCTTATTATCTTGATGTTGCAACATTCAATAAAACATAATTTTTTTTGAATAATTGAAGATATTCTGTCCAGGATTTTTTTAGCCAACCCATTTTTAATATATTTTCTAATATACTAATTTATTATAAAATAAGTTTTATTCTATTATCAGCTCGGTGAAGGTCGACTTAGGTTCGGATCTTAGACTATGATGATTATCGCAGAACTTCAGATATATTCAAGGCTGGAACTATTCCCGTTGTTAAGCAACACATTCTCAATTGAATTTTGAATAGATGGTTTTTTATTTTTGTGTTTATTCCATTTCATACATATAGTTTACCAGATTTACAAAAAGGGTTGTTTCAGAGGTTATTTTGTATTGAATGCAGAGGAAACAAAGCCCTGAAAAGTGGGGATCACATTGCGAATCACAGGGGGATATCCTAGATGTCCACTGTCTAACAGGGAGTATGACCCCCACTGCAAGCAGAATTTGGAGAAACTGATGTTCTCCATCGTATTCAGAAACTAATGGAAGAGCCACAGTCTTTGAATTGTCTCAAATCAGCAAGTTGGCATTATAATTGATTTCTTCAATATTGCAGTTTCAATAATTTTTGAGAGATAATGATATTGATATTCCATTTCTATCGGAAACCTAACTCAATGGACAGTCCGTTGGAGTTTAAAATGATAAACTATATAGAAATGATCCTATTGGGCATCGGGGCGGCGACGTTGCCATATTGTTTGACATTTCTCAGGTGATACTCGTACTATAGTAACTGTGGGGTTGTATTACAAACGAGGAGCGGTCTCCTATGATTGGTAGATGTGTACAAACCTACCAAATAATCGAGTACAGCCTGAAGCACTTGATGTGATCTAAATAAAAACAAATGAAATTTTCCCTGTCGCGGGATATCTGAAAGACAAATACGTGCAATAGAATCGTGTAACAAACACGAATGATCGAGCTCTGTTGCAACACGGTGAAAGGTTAGGATACCAGATGTTGGCACCTAGTGAGCCAATGTTCTTTGGTGGCCACAGGCTAGATATGCTTCATATTGCGTTTTTCTCGCATGTCACCTGGGAATGGGACCTTCGTGCTCTTGCGAGATAGACTTGGATCATAATCCAGTGATAATATCGATGGGTTGTGATCTTCCTGCACATACAGGAAAAGGTAGACCAGGAGATTTTTTTTGTGCCTACCTACGGGGCATTTCAAAAGAGTCTATTCCCTGGAGACAGAGACCGGGAAATCAACATCACATGGATATAAGGTAATTCATAATAAAATTAAGGAACGAAAACTATGCCCCAATTAAAGAACAATGGGAATAACATTTAGCTTTGGAAGCTATTCAGAAATTTGAAAACGAAAGACACTACGTCATTACACGCGCTACTTATTCTAGCGTCGATACGCCGTGTTGTTGCAGACATAGATGAATCAGGGTGAAACTTATTCGGATAATGAACAAGTAATGAAGGCGGAGCGTTTCTACATTTACGACCAAAAAAAAATTGGAAAACAACAGTATCATTTTATCTCAACGAAAGGGGACTAACTCATTCCATCCCAATATTCATTCTGTGACATATGTATTATACAAAATATTGGGAATATGGGTGTATGTGTGTGTGTGTGTATTATCCATTCAGATGTATATAGAGAATGCAGGTCCATATAATTTTTGACTGGTTTTAGTAGTAATATATCAAAGTTATGATATGGTTGTTGAACTACAACAAGACTAATGTAGTGACAGCTCAATTCTCTACTTCAGAATTACCTCAATTTTTCCTTAATGGTACATCCAATGCAGATTGGGCACAATTTATTCAGAGTCCAAAATAATATAAATTTTCACCTCTAATGTTTTATTGGAGAAGGTTGAAAATGTTATCTATGCTTTCCAATATATCACTACTCATATACTTTTCATTTCTCGATGCTATATAACAAATGAAAGAAATAGCTAATGGAAACATATTTTTTCCCTTTCCAGATGTATTTTTTTTTCAGTCTCCAATAACTATTTGTTTGTATAATAAACTTAAAATGTAAGCATAGTGATTCCAAAATACTGTAAATTGGAGATTTATGAACTCAATTTCAATCCAATTCCTGGCACTGGACTGAAAATCAATCAATTCATGAGAGTTGTATCATGTGAAATATGAATGAGTTAACTGACATCTCAGGAATGTATTTTCCCACGGAGTTTTTCGATAATACATGGTATCTAATTGAATTATTATCAGATCATTTGTTCAATTCGTTGCAATCCTGTAACGTATCCCTTTTTTTAAGATATATTTCTATCGCTAATATATACTCGCCAAATTTTCATATCACCGATTTCTAAATATTCTAGCATATCAGCATTAAACAGGATCTGGTGCGTAAACACACGCATTATAATTCTTTTCAAGACACACATCGAAGATTTATGGATGTGTTTGCGATTCGACAAGGTCTTAAGGCTTTTTCGAGCGATAGACTTGTATATTTCGTATTCATCGCGGGTCGCAATGACAACAATATAATTTATTTCGAGATTTTGAATTTATCTGAATGGATTCAGCTTGATTTATGTAACTTCGCTGTCGTATATCCGTATACAATTGTAAAACATTTCGAAAAATATAACTTTTCATTTACGACAAATATTAATGTTTTGATTATTTAAATGGCACTCAATGAGAAATAATCGCTGTCTTTGACTATGTCATTAATTTTCCATTTTGAATTATCTTTAATAGATTGAATTATATCATATTATGATTTATATTCGTTGAATCATGTTCACATATGCTATACTGCATCCTGAATGATTAGTATATATATATATTATATATTACAAATATCGATTAGAATAAAGATTTCGAATCATATATGATATATATATATATATATATATATATGATAAGTGTGTCATCCTGATTCAAGTATTATTCAAGCCGAATACGTGTTCATTGATTAGATTTTTCCTGACTGACGTTGAAGAATCTCAATTATATTCTCATAAAATACTGTTTAAGAATTGTCATTATTCAAATTATTTCCATTTCAAGATATCTAAATTAAAGATTAATAAAAAATTAAAGACGTTTCATTCAAATCCACAAGTACAGAATATTGCGTTGATGGTGACTGGTCATTCCGTGAGTTATAGATTCAAAAGCTTGTCGCGCAAAGCTTTCAGTTCGAATACAAAAGCGACAAGCTTTTGAATTCATAACTCACGGAATAACCTTCGTCACACATCCAAAGATATTATATTTTTCTTTCAAATGCATTTGAATGAAAGCTTGTCTTTAAAGATTTTTTCATTATTTATTTTATTTTGTGCTTTTTAGTGCCAATTTTGAATAGAATCGGATCATCAACCATCTTCAACCATCAACCATATTGGAGCCGCCATTTTGATTTTATAAACCTAAACAAATTCATAATCTCCGACCCTGAAAACCACCACATACCAATTTTGAATCGAATCGGGCAATAAGCCTGAATCTCGTCCGACATACTGAGTATAAAAGAAACCAGTGTTTATATCTCCTAACATTCATTTAATTATTTATTCTATATCATAAGTAAGTAGTGAAAATAAAAAAATAGCGAATCTACATCAAAGGCTCAAACTGAGCTCCTTGGGTTAATTGATAATATTCAAGACGTCTGATGAATTCTTGGGTTACGTTTGACAACATCTCTGGTGTAATTCATTGGATTTCAGTTCGAAATATCACTTTAAGGTCTTCCAAATCGGTAGATCGATTTATGAACACTTCACTTTTTGAGTACCTCCGTAAAAAAAGGCCTTGAGAGTTGAATCTGGGGACCTAGCAGTCCATTAAATCTGATCGCGTCGTCCAATCCAGCGATTGGAAAAGGTTTCATTGAGAAAATCTATGCCCACTTAAGCATAATGTGGACATGATCCATCCTGATAAAAACAAATGGTAGACATTATTTGACCAGGTTGATCAATGTCTGGAAACAATTAACACGTTGAGTGCCGTATGTATCCAACACGGATACACGAGATACGGTGTTTCCATGGCCGTGTGTATCCGTGACTGATACACAACTATTTCTGTTATTTCAGCCGCATGTATCGACGTTGGCTGCATGCCTTGCGTATATCTCCATGGGAGCTTTCGCAGTACGGCCTGGCATACCCAAAAGCATATTTGGCCTGTATATTTTATCCATAGTTTTTTCAGGAGAAGATTTTTTCAGTAAGTAGGTATAAAATAAAATCTGAGAAGCAAATGAACATAACAATTAATTTGAGTATTTTATTTGATGAAACATTCGTGTACTTCGAAAAAACACGATAAGTAATAATATTTTTTACACACATCTGAATTTGCTTTGTGTGGCTTGATTAGCTACAGCTTTTATACCGACCTCTTCAAAAAATCTCTCTATTTCGTCTGATGTTTTTATTCTCGACTTTGGTGGATTATTTTTTGTCTTGCATTGTTCCGCATAACAATTTGTTTCGAGAACAATATGGCTTATGATGTCATCGGTTACCATAAGTTTGTAAAAATCATAGGGTGTTTTATCGTAGAACCGTTCATATATTTCTGCTTTCACTCTAGGTTTCGGCTCCGTGAACGGAAAGTATTTTAGGTTATTGCCTCGCACTGGTCCCCATATAGGGTCCCCTATTGGGGGTGAGGTATCCTCGGGCTCTGAAGACGATTGAATATTTGTAAAAAAAGTTTGGTAAATAGTTTTGGATCTCGAAATATTTTGGATATACAGTCATGAACTCACTTTGATTGAAAGTAGGCTACCATCACTATCCCTACTATTATCACTTTCTGGGTGATATTCGTCTGATGTGTGTTGCCAGTTCGTGTATCCACGTGGGATACATGCGGCTGTAATATTCAAAATAGATATGTGCGCGTATCATGTGTACATATGAAAATGATATGTCACTCTAGTTCCTAGCATTTAACGATAAATACATAGGGCTTAATGAAATGTTTGCCTGATATCCATTTTCAGCTTCACGTGCCAACGTTTGCACTTTCAAAATGTTTAGTGTAAATATATCCCTGGTATAAGATCCCATCGAGGGATATTGGGCTTCATTCAATTGGGTTTTCTTGCGAAATCGTATTGGACCATATTTTTCGGATAGCATAAACAGATTGATCATACATTCTGTCCAAAATCACTATTAGTTCTATGTTTACTTATGGAGTGGCTTGCTTAGTATTTTGCGCCGAACCTAAGATCAATATTCAAAACATTATTATGTCGCTAGCCTGCACTCTAGGCTTATCCTAACATTGCAAATCTCATAAAATGTTTAATAATTGCTTACCATCGATTTGCTTATTGGTTTTCGATCGGGATATTTTTCATTAAAGATGTCGCATACTTCTGCCATACATCTTTTACGATGGCCGTAACCTAAGATCATCAAAACTTATATTCGCTGTTTCTCTGACTTTTTATATCTTGGATCGCTAAGTAATAACATCTGCCGGTCACAAGGATGAAAAAAAAAATTGATGGGAAAATCAAAACAACAAATTCAGTTCTATTAAGATTTTTTGGGCACATTCAACTGACTTCGAAAAAATATATTCAAACAAAAATAGGCAAAGTAACATTTGAAGAACAGAATTGATATCCGCCTATGGTCGGCAAGTTCGATCAAAGCGAAAATCCTATTATGTTTTATCAGGGGTCGATTATAATACCCATCTTCATCCAACTGAGGATGGATATACTATACGTTATTGCTTTAGACAAAAGCTAAGTCTTTATAAAGTCTACAAAATGGCTATGAGGAATCTGATATATCATGAGCGATTTTCGAAAAAAAATATGAAATTGTGGATGTCATCCTCTTGACGTTAGCAACCGTTATTATCAGAGTCATGGAAAAGTGACAGTTATATTTCCAATTCGACGTTTCGTCTCTTCAGAGCAACTCTGAATTATATTTTTACAGATAAGAAATTGCGTTTTTCTATGTAATTTTTAGTAGCCTATCCATTACTGCGTTAACCTATGAGGGTATCTATCATGAGGGAAGAACGAATGAAATACAAATACTCACTTTCGATGAAGTTTTCAACACAGTATCGATAATAATCTGAAAAAAATGGAGTAATGTGGAAAAAAGTCCTTATTTGTTTGTTATATAATTCGCAGCAAACCTAATTTTATTTATGTAAATCATTTTCTACCTTCCTATATGAGTAAATTTTCACATGCCTCATAGATGCGTGCCCTCACTTCGAGAAGAAGTACAGTTTTCCAATTGTTATATGTATATTCTAAATATGTTTTCAATAATTTTCATTTTCTCAATTCAGTGAGTTTTCCACATGCATCTTTGAGTGCCTTTTATTGAATTATTTTTATTTTTGGACTAAGCACTCTTGAAAAGTGCTCCCGAACCTGGAACACTAAGCAGTTTTATATCTGAAACGCTCGCGATTACTAAGCATTTTCAGAAATTAATTGGATTTAGGGAGCACTAAGCACTAAGCACTTTTCAAACGGGTGAGACTATTACTTGAGTTACTTTTTGATATAGAATTGCTGTAATGAACTATTTGGTCCAAATAAAAAAAATAGTTTTTGTATTTTTGGATTAATCGCGTTGAATTGAATCCAGAATAATATGTAAAACGCAAAGTTTCTTCACGTATGATCAGGTGGGGAAATCAGTATGAAAGTGTCATATAAGTTCCAAAAAGTAAAACTTCAGTCACACTATCGCATTCATATTCAATTCCTTATGAAATAAATAATAATGAAGAAACAAAATATTCTCAGAATCGAGAACAATTAGTAAAAAATAAAAGAATGTTCAACAAAAATACATAAAAACAGAACAGATGAAATAACAAAAACAGATTATAATGGATAAATATGGTATCAAATTTAAAACTATAATGTTCAATTTTTTTCAGAACCGACTCTGTCTATAATATTATCTATGTTAATTTTATGTCCTGATGTATATTTAACAAGTCCTGATTAGGGCTTTTCCGATTCATTCATAGGTTTTAAATCTCAAAGAAGAGAAACTACGTTCTGCCGAAGCGACAGATACTGGCAATGTAACTTGAATTTGTAAAATAGAATAAATCAAAGGGTAAATATTTCCATCACACTTCAATAATGAATCAGAACCAGAATCATGCATGGCAATTCTTTCAATCATTTTTCCATAGTTCCTGTTCTGATGTTAGTCTGCGGTACAAATAAGTTTCGGATTAATTTTCATTTGATTGGGCAAAAATGCTACCAAATTGTTTTTACAATTTTCTAGCTGCTTATGTGAATGTTCCAAGCAGATGGAAGGTTTATAAAAATAGAACAGAGCTTTATTGTTGAATCTGAAATCCTCTATGATACTATCAAAGAGAGGGAAATAGACAGTGATTCCACAATAATCCTCTGTATCAATTATATTGTATATTTGGACTCATGATTTGATAACCTACCACTCGTGGCATAGTGATTTCGATCTCTAACATTTCAGGAATCTTCCCTATTTCTTTGTAAATCATCGTCACCTTCCTATTTTTTGAATTGCAATATTTGTAAAATATTTGTAATGATCTTCTCCGTACAAATTATCTAGGTTTTATTTTGTAGAAAATTTGCTGAATATCTGCTGATATTGAATCAAGAGATTCAATAATATTTGAAAAACTGTTTTCAAATCGCTGAACATTCAATCCACCTTGTATCACATACATTTTGTAATTTATTTCCATTGATGTGCAATAGAACACTATGTCTTCTGGAAGATGATTTGGAAAAGGAGATGACTTCTTTCATAATATCAGTAGGATTCTTCATTAGCAATTGAACTCTTGGAATTAGATCAATTCAATGCGTGATTATTGCATGGACCCTTCAGAGCATTTCTCAATTCTTGCTGTAATTCTCTAGCGGCGCCTTTTTGTTCACCCAACATTAAATTGCACCCATCGGTGCAATGATTCAGTTCTCAGCAGTTTCACAACAGTTTGTACCAAAATTTTGCCTGTCATAACTGGTTCTATTTAAAGTTCACTGATACAATATTCAATCACCTCATTACCCCCTATCAGGGACGCACCTGCGTGACAAAAATGAATTAAAGACCTCGTGAATGCGATGGCTGTCCTGCGTCAATGATACAAATAATTTCGGGTGAGTTCTCACTTTTGGAAAACATTATTCTTCACCTCATTCATCTCAATCAAGGCTAGAATAGACAGTCGCAGATGATTCCACATTTAATTTCATGAACATACCCCATGACAGGTTTTAATGTCAAAAAACACTAATTTCAAAGTGTTGCTCCAAATGAAATATTTCTTAATTTTTCCATCTTTGCAAAGTGAGACTGCTTCTAGAAAATGTGTTTTCCCATTTCTGCCGGTCTTCCAGATGATCCTGGAAGCATGAAATAGATTTTCATCGACAAAAATTAATTGAAGACCTCGTGAATGTGATGCCTCTCTTGCGTCAATGTAACAAATAACTTCTGGTGAGGACTTCTCTTTTGGAAAACATCCTTCTTCACCCCATTCATTTGAATGAGTTCTCAATCAGGACTGGAATAGAAAATCAGATAACTACCTGAATGAAAATGCATATTTTCCATTTAAGATTTTTTATTTTGAGTTGGGGTCCTTTTAGAATATCTATCAGATGTGGTTCAATGTCCAGCGTGGCTTAAGCCGGAAAACTAGTTGTTTTCTGTTAGACATTCACAAAAATAACTTAATTTTCATCGTGGATTTTTCAATTTACAGAAACATATTTCTGTTCAATATTCAATTGAGACAGTTTCCCTTTTCAACATGAATACCTCGCAAGAGGTTATATTGAACGATGGAAGATAGTGAATGAAGTTTATCTTTCTGTCAAAAATTATTCCACATCTGATTTTATGAACATCCTGTTCATATTTTCGAACAAATCAATCTCACATACAATATGCATGGAAAAATATCCAAAATAGCAACAAACATCAAACTGAATTAAAAAAAACTCTGTTTCAAAACACCCGATGATTTTTTCAGTTGAATCGATTCAATAGTTAGGTGTGAGTTGGAGGGCAAACACATACGGACATTAATTATTTCTCTTTCTGGGCTACACGTGAGTAGTTTATGATCGATCCCCACCAAAATTTCAAATACAAAATTTCCTTTCCATTTGGATATTGGGAACAAAAAGTACATACCCACTGGTGGAAAAATATTAGATTATCCTTGAAATGTTCGTAATCAATTAACTCCATCAGTTCAACAAGATTTAATCGGAATATTGTTTCAGTTCTCTACTAGAACGATATCATGACATGAGTCAACATCATATTCCAACATCCTTACACCCCTACTTGTCCCTTTTTCGGAGAACGTTTACAATATCGGTCATATTTTTCATTCAATCGTCCGCGAAATCTCTTTTAAATTCAATATTTGCGAAGGGGATGAATGAAACCGGTGAACTGACCACCGAGGTTTCCAAATCTATTGGGAAAACTTTGCTGGGTTATAGACAAGTTTTAGGGTGAATTTTTCCAAGGGGTGACTATTCAATTTTATACTCCAAATCCCTAAATTGACATTTGACATGATGTGAGTGGATAGATTGCGGCTTTGTACGAGTCATTGGCAACATTTGAATTGATTTTTAAGGATTGTGGACGGGGAAAGGAGTTACCAGGCATTTTGTTCTTCGTACAAAATTGGATATTGTTTTCCAATCCACTTATATCCGGTAGAAAATGTGTTTAACAGTTCGTAATGAAGGATTTTCTAAAATCTAATTTCAAGGGCTTTAAAACTACTTCCGAAGTATTTGAATGATATTCAATTCTGAAACTGTTAATTTTTTCATCATGTAGCATTTTATTTCTCTCCATTGCTTCGAAATGAGAATGGAGAATCAATCAATCAGTTTATTCTCCTTGTGACATTTACATGTATAGGAATAGTCAAACATTTGTTAAAATACAATAGGGTACAACGAAATAATTAAACCTAAGATAAAATAAAACGTACATTAAATAAAAATAAAAAAACGTACAATAAAATGTTCTTAAAACTTAAAAATACAGTACAAGTATCTGTGCTATCTCACATTATCGAAATAATGAAATCACGTATATCATAAAAAGATTCTTCAGCTCAAAACAATTTGAGTTTCCTTTTAAAAAGTAATAGGGAGCCACAAGACTTTATTTCCTTCGGAAGATTCTTGAATATTTTTGGGCCAAATATATTAGGAGCGTATGAAGAAATATTCAGCTTCGTCTTTTGTATTCAAATGTCACTTTTTTGTCGCGAATTATGTTCGTGAATATCCATATTGAGGAGAAATGCATGTTTGTTCTGGAAAACGTATAAAAATATTTCAAATATATAGAGACTAGGTACTGTCAGTATGTTGAAAGATTTAAATATATTTTCGCATGAACCCATCCGCGAAATTCCGAAAATACACCTCAAAATTCGTTTCTGGATTATAAAAATATCACGTGCATGTGTTGAATTGCCCCAAAAACAAATACCATATTTTAGCCGGGATTCGATTTGTGTATAATACAAATTCAGGGGCTGATGCATATCCAAAACAGTGCGAAGGTTAGAAAACATATATTTCAGGGAGCTCAATTTTGAAATTAGTTGTTCACATTGAGGTTTCCAGATCAGGAATTCACCTAGATAAACTAAAATTTTTACCGGTTCATGAGAATTAATGAGTAATTTATATTCTATCATAATCTGCATATTTTCTACAATTCTTTGACGATTGTGAATCCTTATAATTTGTGTTTTTTCAATATTGAATAATAGGTCACGCCCATTGAAGAATCTTTCTACTTTATTAATGGTATTGTTACATTTTTCTTCTAATATTTTAGTATCTGCATCGGAGATTATTAGTGTGAAATCATCTGCGTATACAGTATAATTCTGTTTGTCAATAAAATGATCTAAATGATCCACATACAAAAAAGAAAGAAAAGAAAGCGATGACGCGGCCTGTCGGAGAAGTAGATTTCAGAATTTAATTACTGTTTCTATAATTGCCATCCCATTAATAGAGCTAACGAATCATGAGTCAGCCGAAATGTGACACATCTTCATTGGAAATCACAAACAGCATATATATTATTATATATATACCTCGAACTCTACGATCAAATTTTGGAGAAGGACTCAAATCTCCCTGATGTTTCTATGTAATCCGACTCAGATCTTGAGAAATATGTATGAAAAAACTGGGCTTCTATCGGTTCGAGTTGAGCGCTGGAAAATCTTCAGGTGTCATGGCATGTACCTTCTGGATGTGATATGGGTGGAGCAGTTGTTCCCTAATTATTCTATGAATAGTGGACTTGGATGTATGCAACTGTTCTGATAGGTTTCTGATGTTCATTGAAGGATCATCAGCGACAGCTTCCAACAAATTTTTCTCCAATACAACGGTATGGACAGCCCTAGGAGCGCCCTCACCACCTCATTTTGGAAAAACTAAACCTACAATAATATCGAAATGAAACAACAGGCTCCAATCGATTATCCATCAGACATACCTGTCTTCCTCAAGCTACCATCGACACGCTAGAACGTTTCTCTTGCCGGTAACGTTCGATTGGGAAAATGCTTGGCATACAGACGACGGGCTTCTGCAGCTTCATCAAATGCTCGTCCATACAATGCATGCATATCTGCATATTCGTTGAATGTAAACTGTTCGGCCATATCAAAACACATCAAACTGTCCTATTAGAATATTGACAATACAATGACAACGCACCACTCAACAAAACAAAATCGCATTCCAGTGGTAATTTTTTATCCAGACTAATTTTATTTCTTTCTACAAGATGTTTTTGTCAACATATGTGGAAGAAATGGAACATAAATTTATTCACCGGATATTTTTCACCTATTCATGTGCAGCCGTTTTTGTAGTTCATTCGTTTGCTTTTCATTGGGTATGTCTTCCGATGTGCGTTTTTTCAGCGAAATGTATCTTCAGGTTGAAGATTTTCTCCCATGAAATTATAGTTATCAGTGAAACTCCTCAACATTTGAGCTGTGAATACGAATTTGAAGCATCTGAATGTTGAGTTTCATGAGATTCAGATAACACAACACAAAACGTGCTTATTCCACGCGTACATACAAAATATGGACTGAATTCGATATTTCATAGTGGAGTAGCTTGTTAGTTCACAAACACCACAAATCAACAAACATGATATTTCATTTGGAAAAAAATCTACATTGTGAATGAAACTTCCAACTAGGTACTGTACTTTTCGTTTACGACTTTATTTCAGCATATTTTGTATTATCCCTGTTATGAATGTTGTTGAATTAACGTTAGCATCAGTATTTCTACTGTGAAAGTTTTTCATTTCTAATAACGGTGGACTTCGGGTTTGATGTCGTCGAGTAAAACTGCATTTTTATAGAAAATCGTTGCTCCGATCGACTTTCCACACGTATACTTTTATTCAGAAAATTGTCCACGTAACTTTATTTTGTTGAAAACTATTGAAAAATTATCTGTCATTTAAAGTTTTGGGGTGTGGACCATCGGGGGTAGTCCGTTCCTGACTTTGTAGCAGAACAACTGACTCCTGCATGAAACTTCATCGAAGGAATTCATTTGTTTAGTCAATCACCAAACTTTAGATGATTTTGAATATTCACTTTGAAAGTTATCAAAGAAAAACATTTTTCATTTTGTAACTTTGAGGGCCCGTAACTTGGTAACGAAGGCTTTCAGGAACAAAAGTTATATGAAGTACTGTTAATATTTTGACCCCATCTATACATTCCTGAAAGGAAAAGGGGAAGTCCAGGGACACCCTGTATAGGTCCTGTCAGAAAAACAGCGAATAGAAGTTTTGATGATCGTAAAAAGGGTATGACATCTTAAATGAAAAAAATATCCTGATCAAGAACCAATGAGCAAATCGACATTAAGCAAAATATTGCATAAATTGAAAAGGGAAACATTCTCAATTGAATATTGATAGAAAGATTTTTCTGTGAATTGAAAAATCCAGGTTTAAAATAAAAGTTATTTTTTGTGAATGTCTAACAGAAAACAACTACTTTTCCGGCTAAAACCACGCTGGACATTGAACTACATCTGATAGATATTCTGAAAAAGCCCTAACTCAAAAGAAAAAATCTGGAATTGAAAATATGCATTTTCATTCAGATAGTTATTTGATTTTCTATTCCAGTCTTAATTAAGAACTCATGAAGATGAATGAGGCAAAGAAGAATGTTTTCCAAAAGAGAGTACTCACCAGAAATCATTCGTAACATTGACGCACCAAAGACATCGCATTCACTAGGTCTTCAATACATTTTTGTCGACGAAAATCTATTTCACGCTTCCACGATCATCAGGAAGACCGGAAGAAATGGAAAACACATTTTCAAGAAGCAATCTCACTTTGCAAAGATGGAAAAAGTTAGAATCATTTCTTTTGGAGAGACACTTTGAAATTAGTGTTTTCTGACATTAAAACCTGTCATGGGGTATGATAGTTTGATTTGTTGAAAATATAAACAGGATGTTCATAAAATCAGATGTGGAATCATCTGCGACTGAAAGATAAACTTCAGTCACTATCTTCCATCGTCAAGATAACCTCTTGTGGGGTATTCATGTTGAAGAGGGAAACATTCTCAATTGAATATTGATAGAAATATTTTTCTGTGAACTGAAAAATCCACGATTAAAATGAAGTTATTTTTTGTGAAGGTCTAACAGAAAACAACTACTTCCCCGGCTAAGGCCACGCTGGACATTGAACTACATCTGATAGATATTCTGAAAAAGCCCTCACTCAAAAGAAAAAATCTGAAATTGAAAATATGCATTTTCATTCAGATAGTTATTTGATTTTCTATTCCAGTCTTAATTAAGAACTTATAAAGATGAATGAGGTAAAGAAGAATGTTTTCCAAAATAGAGTACTCACCAGAAATCATTCGTAACATTGACGCAGGAGAGACATCGCATTCACTAGGTCTTCAATACATTTTTGTCGACGAAAATCTATTTCACGCTTCCACGATCATCAGGAAGACCGGAAGAACTGGAAAACACATTTTCAAGAAGCAATCTCACTTTGCAGAAATGGAAAAAGTAAGAATCATTTCTTTTGGAGAGACACTTTGAAATTAGTGTTTTCTGACATTAAAACCTGTCATGGGGTATGATAGATTGATTTGTTGAAAATATAAACAGGATGTTCATAAAATCAGATGTGGAATCATCTGCGACTGAAAGATGAACTTTAGTCACTATCTTCCATCGTCAAGATAACCTCTTGTGGGGTATTCATGTTGAAAAGGAAAACATTCTGAATTGAATATTGATAAAAAGATTTTTCTGTGAATTGAAAAATCCACGATTAAAATGAAGTTATTTTTTGTGAATGTCTAACAGAAAACAACTACTTCCTTGGCTAAAGCCACGCTGGACATTGAACTGCATCTGATAGATATTCTGAAAAAGCCCTAACTCAAAAGAAAAAATCTGAAATTGAAAATATGCATTTTCATTCAGATAGTTATTTGATTTTCTATTCCAGTCTTAATTAAGAACTCATAAAGATGAATGAGGTAAAGAAGAATGTTTTCCAAAATAGAGTACTCACCAGAAATCATTCGTAACATTGACGCAGGAGAGACATCGCATTCATAGGTCTTCAATACATTTTGTCGACAAAATCTATTTCACGCTTCCACGATCATCAGGAAGACCGGAAGAAATGGAAACACATTTTCAAGAAGCAATCTCACTTTGCAGGAATGGAAAAAGTTAGAATAATTTCTTTTGGAGAGACACTTTGAAATTAGTGTTTTCTGACATTAAAACCTGTCATGGGGTATGATAGATTGATTTGTTGAAAATATAAACAGGATGTTAATAAAATCAGATGTGGAATCATCTGCGACTGAAGGATAAACTTTAGTCACTATCTTCCATTGTCAAGATAACCTCTTGTGGGGTATTCATGTTGAAAAGGAAAACATTCTCAATTGAATATTGATAGAAAGATTTTTCTGTGAATTGAAAAATCCACGATTAAAATGAAGTTATTTTTTGTGAATGTCTAACAGAAAACAGCTACTTTTTCAGAATATCTATCAGATGTAGTTCAATGTCCAGCGTTGCTTTAGCCGGGAAAGTAGTTGTTTTCTGTTAGACATTCACAAAAAATAACTTCATTTCATCGTGGATTTTTCAATTCACAGAAAATCTTTTATCAATATTCAATTGAGAATTTCCTTTTCAACATGAATACACAAGAGGTTATCTTGACGATGGAAGATAGTGACTGAAGTTCATCTTTCAGTCGCAGATGATTCCACATCTTATTTTATGAACATCCTGTTTATATTTTCGACAAATCAATCTATCATATCCATGACAGGTTTTAATGTCAGAAAACACTAATTTCAAAGTGTCTTCCAAAAGAAATCATTCTAACTTTTCCATCTTTCAAAGTGAGATGCTTCTTGTGAATGTGTTTTCCATTTCTTCCGGTCTTCTGATGATCGTGGAAGCGTATAGATTTTCGTCGACAAAATGTATTGAAGACCTAGTGAATGCGATTCTCCTGCGTCAATGTTACGAATGATTTCTGTGAGTACTTCTTTGGAAAACATTCTTCTTGCCTCATTTATCTTTATGAGTTCCTAATAAGACTGGAATAGAAAATCAAATAACTATCTGAATGAAAATGCATATTTCAATTTCAGATTTTTCTTTGAGTTAGGCTCTTTCAGAATATCTATCAGATGTAGTTCAATGTCCAGCGTGCTTCAGCCGGAAAGTAGTTGTTTTAATTCAATTTTTTTTATTTATGACCAGAATTCACGAAAATAACTTCATTTTAATCGTGGATTTTTCAATTCACAGAAAATTCTTTCTATCAATATTTAATTGAGAATGTTTCCCTTTTCAACATGAATACCCCACAAGAGGTTATCTTGATGATGGAAGATAGTGACTAAAGTTCATCTTCCAGTCGCAGATGATTCCACTTCTGATTCAATGAACATCCTATTTATATTTTCAACAATTCAATTGCATAAATTTAATGAAATTGGCAATGTTGAGAATAAGCCCAACAGTGGCAGACCTACCGTTTTATCTATGACATTCAATTGAATTTATCACTTGGATTCGAGAAAAACCTCATCTTTCAACTACAACTTCATCTGGCTATAATGAGAACTGTCGCCAAATTACATCCATATAAAGTTGAACTTATACATGAACTTAATGAAGACGACTTCGATAGACGCATGAAGTTGTGTTAAAATATGCAAGAAGAGTGTAATCAAAATGATGGTTCTGAATGTTGTCTTATTTTCTGACGAATCAACGTTTTGTATGAACGGTACTATGAATACGCAAAAAAGCTTATACCCAATAAACTTCCAAAATAACTGTGTGGGCTGGGATTCTTAGGGAAAAAGGGACCACATTTTTTTGACGGTACTGTGACGAGTGGAAAGTATTTGGAAATTTACTGATGTAGTTCCATATTTAACTGCAACATTCACAGGCATTCATCATCCTGGTCAAATAGATTCTACTATTTGGTCCACAATGCTCTAGTGGTCAGTGATTTTCTGAATGAAACCTTTCCTAATCGCTGGCTTGGACGATGCCGTCACATTGAATGGCTTGCTAGGTCCTCAGGTACATAAACCGACATACCAATTTGAATGACCTTTAAGAGAGAACTCGAAGTGAAATTCAATGGATTGTCAATTGTCGATGTTGTCAAACGTAACCCAAGAATTCATCAGATATTGTCAACTAACCCAAAAAGCTCAATTCGAGCATTTGTTGTGAATATGTTATTGGCTTATTTTCACTAGGTCTTGAATACTTTTGATATGTTGAAAAGGGAAACATTCTCAATTGAATATTGATAGAAATATTTCTCTGTGAATTGAAAAATCCACGATTAAAATGTGGTAATTTTTTTGTGTATGTCTAACAGAAAACAACTACTTCTCCGGCTAAAGCCACGCTGGACATTGAACTACATCTGATAGATATTCTGAAAAGGCCCTAACTCTGAATCTGAAATGGAAAATTTGCATTTCCATTCAGATAGTTATTTGATTTTCTATTCCAGTCTTAATTAAGAGCTCATAAAGATGAATGAGGCAAAGAAGAATGTTTCCCAAAAGAGAGTACTCACCAGAAATCATTCTTAACATTGACGCAGGAGAGACATCGCAATCACTAGGTCTTCAATACATTTTTGTCGATGAAAATCTATTTCACGCTTCCACGATCATCAGGAAGACCGGAAGAAATGGGAAACACGTTTTCAAGAAGCAATCTCACTTTGCAAAGATGGAAAAAGTTAGAATCATTTCTTTTGGAGAGACACTTTGATGATCGTGGAAGCGTGAAATAGATTTTCGTCGACAAAAATGTATTGAAGACCTACTGAATGCGATGTCTCTCCTGCGTCAATGATTTCTGGTGAGTATTCTCTTTTGGAAAACAGTTTTTTTCGCCTCATTCATCTTCATGAGTTCTTAATCAAGACTGAAATAGAAAATCGAATAACTATCTGAATGAAAATGCAAATTTTCAATTTCAGATTTTTCCTTCCGAGTTAGGGCCTTTTCAGAATATCTATCAGATGTAGTACAATGTCCAGCGTGGCTTCAGCCGGGAAAGTAGTTGTTTTCTGTTAGACATTCACGAAAACTTACTTCATATTAATCGTGGATTTTTCAATTCACAGAAAAATATTTCTATCAATATTCAATTGAGAATGTTTCCCTTTTCGAAATGAATACTCCACAAGAGGTTATTTCGACGATGGGAGATAGTGACTAAAGTTTATCTTTCAGTCGCACAAGATTCCACATCTGATTTTATGAATATCCTGTTTATATTTCCAACGAATCAACTTTTGATATTTTTGTTGCAGAATAAATAATGAAATGAATGTTAAGAAATATGACAACCTGTTTTCTTCATACTCAGTATATTGTAATTTATAGTGTCGCATATGACGTATGTGGTATGGTTGAACTCAGAAAAGTGTGGGCTTTCAATTTTTGATATGAAAATTTAGCCTTTCGATTTGAAAACATTATTGATGTCGTCATTTCTTGTAAGGTAGGGGGATAAAAATGTTTGTTTTAGAATAAAAGGTAGAGAACTGAAACAAAAATCGACCTGTCCGAGCTTTACCTCCGAAAATGATCAACTCGTGCGATAATGGAGCGTTTCCACACTTTATGAACGCACTGTATAATAAAAATGAATGTCGTTAGTAAGCTCATAACTTGACTGATTTATTTCGAAAAAAACGAACGGAAAAACGGGATAGCGGGAAAACGGAAAATCAAAATAACGGGATAAAGTGAAACGGGATAACGGGATGAAGCAATAATAGCATAACAAGAAACCGGGATAATGAGAAACGAGATAACGAAAAACGCGACAACGGGAAAACGGGATAACGAGAAAACGTGATAATGGGATAACGGAAAAACGGGATACAACGAAAAAACGAGATTGCGGAAAAACGGGATGACGGAAAAACGAGATAACGGGAAAACGGGATATAACAAAAGAACGGAATAGCGGGAAAACATGATAACAGGATAACGGAAAAACACGGTAACGGAATACCGGAAAAACGATATAAAGGGAAAACGGATTAACGGGATAACGGGAAGCGGGTGGAGTCAAAGGCATAACCTAGATGAAACCACACATAAAAATGGAAAAAAGAAATTCTACTCGAACAGGAAAAAAAATTGGGTGTTACCGTCTCAATAACGCACCGAAGGAAATGAAATATTTATAATGGCTTCCAAAACAACATCATAACGACAACTTCACAGGACACACAGGAAAAGAAGTAAATTTCCATGAAACAAATTATAGTGAAATTCTCATATTTAATTTTTGGTCATCATAGTGATTAATTCAAGAAATGTAATAGGAGCAGTTCCAATGGTCGGTTTTGTTCATTCGTTATTTTGCACATTTTATGTGGGAGATATCTTGTAAAATCACATATTTTGGCGTGTTCTACACCCTGATGAATAAGGTCAAGAGTTTGAAAACACCCTGTATACATGACGAATTCCAAGTCATTTGAATGCGTAGCAATGGGTCAAATTCAAATTCCGTTAATGTTGGCTGGGAAATTGTTGGTTACCTACTTACAGAGATGTGGAAGTAAATAAACACTTGTAATTATAAAAAAAAAAAAATTATGAGGACATCAAAGAGTGTCAACTGGTGTAATTTTTTATTACTGTTTAAATTCAAAGGAATACTCAAAATCCATTTGCTGATAATATCTCCAACGTTGTTGACAATCACCGAAATCGCTTCTGTGTAAACTATTTCCTGGAAAAAGGAGGCAGCACTTTTGCCGAAGATTTCGTGTAGCTGACCCTTTCTGAGAAGTGGGTAATAGTAGTATCTATGAGAAACAGTGGGTATAATAGAAAAAATATTCATAAAGTTCGAAGCGGCCTCTTATCAAACAACGACATCTAAATAAAGTTAATGGACATAGTGCTACGTGTTATACGATATCATGCAGCTTCTGTTGATCACAGAGTGATTATAGATATAATCAAACAATTTCATTTCATAGTTGCAGCCCAGTGTTGGTCACATTATCATTTAACTATAGTATTCATTCCTATAGTACGAAAGGTATTAGAATTCCGCTTATATTCCATGTTTGTGTGAAGTTGTACCGGGTTATTTACTATAACTTACCCACCCCTTATCATCGTTATTATTGCAAAGAAAAAAAAAAGTTACGTGTAAAAGTTGTGTGGTTATGACTCAATTTTGTATCGAAAGTACAGTAGCGTGCGGATTTCGGGGGATATTTTTTCAAAATGGGATACCCTGCATATAGAAATGAGTTGTCTCCACGGTTTATCGGAAAATAATTATAATAATAGACATGTTTCGGGGCTAATTAGTCCCATCTTCAGTAATATGTGTTACAGAGGAATGATCTGAAAAAATTTGTATTTTACAGGACCTGTTTTGAAGTGACATGTTAATGTTGAAAATATGTTGTTGGGTTGTGATCCCAACCACAGCATCATTTGTCGCATCCTTTGAACGTGAAAATGAACGATATCTTGAGATGATACAATCTGATTCATTCGCAGAGTGACAGCTAACAATGGCCGAGTATAATAAGATAATAATATAATAATTATAAGTTTTTTCGTATTAAAAATGTTTACAATAGTGGCATAAGACTCTGGGTGTCATTTGTATATAAACAGAGAAAAAAACCCATTTAGGACCAAATGGTTGCGCATGGGTCATAATTTCTCGTCTGTTGTACAGAATGTTTCCCAAAGAATAATTACATTTATCATTTAAGTAATACAGTAATTCAAAGATTCAAAATAATTACAAAATTTGAAAATATTTTCACAAACACTTACATAGTAACACATATATTTACAGAAAAATAGAAGAAAAAGTAGTAAAAACAGAAAAAATAGACAAAAATAGATTGAATAGACAAAAATAGACAGCAGTATTCAATTTTCGACAAGTGAATGTATTTTATGTCTATCTGTCACATGTAAGTAGCCTTTTATTATCTTTTTCATCAGTTCGAGGGAGTTTATACGGTGGATGTAGGATTTGTATATTTCTGGTAATTCATTGTACATTTTTCCCTCGCTGGGTTCCATTACATATTGGTCTAATTGAATTATACTGCTGCCTAGTACAGTAAACGTTTCTGTTAAAATGATAATGTCGTATTGATATTCCAATTGTTTCAAATGGATTTTCAGTTCATCTATATTTTTATAAACGCTTCTTATATTTTGATGAAATATGTTTAATTATTTTGTTTTCTCACTATTTCTAAATGTTCATTCAGATCAGATAATGAGTAATATTCGATTGTATTATGGGAGTATGATTAACATCTCCAATATATTGATCCATTTTTAAGATCCATAATAAGAAACTGAAATAACAGCATATTGCTTTCCTGTATATTCTGATGGTATCTAAATAATAAAACTATACTTGTTTTTCCAAAATTTGTTCGGAATGTAAAAAGGTTGGAAACATTCTCTGGTGTTTTACTGATGAGAATGAAGAAATGATGAGATTATTGAGGAACGATGAGAGTTGTCCAGCTGAATTATGCGTTTACTTTTGATTGCGAAGAACTCTCGCTGCAAAGTCGCTGGAAGCTGAGTTAGTTCTTTTTGAGTTCTTTTTTTTTCATGATCTTTGTGGGGTGTATTTGGTTTCCTTTTTGCTTTCTTTGTTTTTATTTCTTCTTTCTGTATATTTGTTCCTTTTTGAGATTCCTGTGTTTGGTTGGTTTGCTGTTCTTTTTCTGGATGAGCTACTTTCGACGACGTACCGGGAGCACTATTTGAATTTGTTTTCTTGAGGTGAGTGGATCTATATTTTTGCGAAACTCGTTTTGTTGCGTTCTTTCAGTTCCTCAATTCCATAGATTTCTCCATTGACTATTAGCGTCTTTCCTTTTATAGTAGCGTTCAGTTTTTTTTCTTTGGGTAACTTCAGGTGAGTCACCAAAATCTCCTGGTCTTTTCTGTCTTCTATCGAGAGATCCTGTGATTTTCTTTCCTTTTATTTTATAATTATTCTTTCCTTTTTCAAGTAAGAGATCAGTTCTATTTTGATTGTCGGAATCTTTTGGTTTCGAAATGAAAAAATATTGTTAATATCTGCTTCACTGGGTTCTATATCGAGAAGTTCAGCTAGTGTTTCAACAACAAAAGACTCTATGGGTTCTGTGTCAGGAATTTCTAGTCCATATACCAATAAATTATTTCTTCTTATTACTTTATCAAGATTATCAAATTTCTTCTCAATTTCTTTTACTTCCTCTTCTAAAATATCTATACGTTTGGTGTTCTGTTCTAGGATATCAATTGATTTTTTATACTCATTTTTTATTTTAACTTTATTTCTTCTTTGTTTTTGTATCCCTCTTCTTTTATTTTCTTCAATATCTCGTTCAGCATCTCTCTGTTTGATAAATCGGTTGTAGTGCTTTCAGATTTTCCCAATTTGTTCGGACTAATTTCTCATACGTAGTCGACGGTTTACGTTTAATTAAATTTTTCTAGGAAGTTATCGAACATACCTTGTTAGGATTTTTTGTGTGTAAGGGGCACACTATTGTTTACGCTTGTTTCGAATTTTTTAGATGTAGTCCATGTTTTACTCACACATTGACACAAAACAATCGGAGCACAATATGATACGGCAACTTCATACAACGATAGCGTGGTCAAACACTTCAAAGAGTGAACGAATTAATTCTAAAAAGTGACCACTATTGGTAGGGCGTGAAACCAGTTGGGTAGTGGTTTAGGAACAATATGAATACAAACCACTACACAACTGGTCTTACGCCCTACCAATAGAGGTCACTTCTTAGAATTCATTCGTTCCCTTGGCCATTGTTTGCTGTCATTCTGCAAATGAATCAGATTGTATCATCTCAAGATGTCGTTCATTTCCACTTTCATCATGGTTAATAACTACACGATCACCATATGTTCCTATCCGTTCAAAGGATGCGACTAATCATGCTGTGGTTGGGATCACAACCCAACGAAATATTTTCAACATCAATCTCCTTATATATCTCATTGTTTTCACATGTGAGTATAACCTCCTCGCCGGTCATTAATAAAATTGTATCTCACTTCAAAACAGGTCCTGTAAAATACTAATTATTTCAGATCATTCCTTTGTAACACATAATACTGGAGATGGGACCAATGAGCCCCGAAACATGTCTATTATTGAAATTATTATTTTCCAATAAACCGTGGAGACGCCTTGGAGCCTACTCATTTCTATCGTCATCTACTCCACTTTGAGAAATGGTCTCTTTCCTGAAATACCCTGTATATTATTGAATTTTTGGGATGACCTTTTTTTTCTGGAATAAAAAATATACCATATTTACCTCTATCTTATACCGTTTTTGAATTATTAAACGTCAAATAACAGACTAGTTGTTACAGTGAATACATATCCTATGAAAGTTAACATTTTTGAAGTAAGCTATGAAAATGGCGACTATATCATGTTTGTTTAGTGACATTTCTCAATGGAATAATCAAAATGATTTACAGTGAGGAAGAAAAAATTCAAATATGTATACAAAAATATATAACAAAGATTTATTCAGGAAATTTAAATAACATGATAACTCATTGAAGATGTTCAAGGTGTCCACCATTATTGTCAACGCATAATTGAGAACGTCTTCTTTTATTCAATAATGCATTGGAAATTGCTTCATTATTGACATTCAGATTCTCTTTTCAAGTCCAATCGTGTCTTTAATGAGTTTATCATTATCATTATCAACACTGCCATTTGGAAGTCTCCAGAAAAATGAATCCATAGGGGTCATGTTCGGACTGTTAGGTGGCCATTTGGAACTTCCATCATTTCCTATCCATTGTTAGGCGGTCACGACATGAATTTAAACATAATCGAGCTTAACAGAAAGAAACTATTGGATTGTCAGGTGAATATCATTCAACGTTCTGCGTGGTATTTGCTGGGAAAGTAGTTGTTTTTCGCCTGTCGGTCTACCAATTGTGTTTCAATTTATATTTAACCTTTTGTGAAGACGACTTTGTGTGTGCTTTATACACTTCATTTCATATCTTATCCCCTTCATATGGCTTTTTCTTCCATGAAAATATGCCAGTCGGGCAATTCGAGCCACTCCTACTGAGAAGAAATCTTTTATTTAGAATCCTATCGAGGTGGGACAATTGTATGGAGTGTTTCTTTCTGTCATTAGGTGTCGCCGGTTGAGAGTTATTTTTTCGACGCACCTAAAGATGTTTTAAGCTCAATGATGATATTATTTATGTTGTGTCTCGCTTCGGCCAGAGCTCTCCGGATCTCTGGCTGGTGACTACTCCGTACTGATGAGGGCCAAAAAGCCTGAAACTGGTATGCGGATTGTTAGGCGGACACGACATGAATTCAAATATATTCGAGCTTATCAGAAAGAAACATTTGCGAACCATATCCATTTATATGGAAGTTTGCATGTATTGTCAGGTGAATATCATTCAACGTGGTATTTGCTAGGAAAGAAGTTGTTTTTCGCCTGTCGGTCTACCAATTGTGTTTCAATTTATATTGAAAATTTTGTGAAGACGACTTTGTGTGTGCTTTATGCATTTCATTTCATATATTTCCTATCCATATTGGGAATACATTGTTCAAATGTTCTTGAATCGGTAGGACACTATGCGGGGTTGCCCCGTCCTGCATCCAAATCATACTGGCAAGCCCGGCTTCCGAAAAATTCTACAAAAGAAAACTTTCACACCACTGAGATGAGTATTTATTGATATAATCAAAAGATATGGCCAACAATTCTATTTCTAAGAATTCCGCACCAAACGCTAACAGCTTTTCTCCCTGTTTTCTTCATTTGTTCCACCAATCTCTGTCTGTTGTCTTTTTTGCCCATGACCTTCAATTTTTCCTGCCGTAGAAAAGGATGACTCACCAGTACATAATATTTTAGTTGAATAATCGGGATCTTCATTCAAATTTTGAATTTGTTGTCAAAATTCCAGCCTTTTTCTCTCATGAGTATCTTTCAGAACTTGAATGGGTAAAATTTTATATGGTTTGTAGATATTATTTTCCAAAGAACGTTGGATTTTGGAAAAACTTTTACCTTATTGATCGGCTACATTTTCAAAACTGCATTCAGAATTTTCTAAAAAATAATATAATGTTACAAATGAGTCTATTCGGGAATTAATATGGATACACACTTGAAAAGGATTTCTTCCTCTAATGAAATATGCTTTGAATCGAGGCTATGGCTCTTTCATATATAGGTACTGGAATAAACGATTGCTCGATCTAAAAATTTGTCATTTCCAATTCAGTACTCTCTCATCAAGCGTATGGATTACTTGAATTATAAAAAATATATATTTTTTGTATGAGTAAACCTACTTTACTCCAAACAAGAAACAATCATAATCTTAATTTGGAAAGTACTTCCCTTGGATCAAATTGCACAAATTCTTATTATTAGCTATAGCTTATTTCATACCCAAAGATTGGTAAGATTGAACGAATAAAAACATATCATTGAATTGGGATACATCCTCTTCGTTTGAGAACTTCACCGTGATGGGGTATGAAATAATTTCCAATTGAATTAATTCTTTTTGGGAAAAATTACTTGCATTAGAAAAATGGCTCTTATTGAAAACTGTGATAAGATGAGAAAATATTTGTTTCAATTGAAACTACCATGTTGATGAATAAGAAGATTTTTGATTTGAGACACCAGAATTACTTGTAATGAAAAAATACCTCTTCATTCGGGAACTTCACAGTGATAAGCACCCTGAGTAGAGAAGACAAAATAAAATCAATTTCATGAATAAACATTTATTGAATAATTTTTTCAAGCCATTCTCAAAACCTTTTTTTTTAAACGTACACCCATATACAGGTAGACTCATTGTGTGTGTGTTGTTTTTACGTTTACTCACTAATTTTCCGTTCAGGCTTTACGTGCATACCTAGTTATTATTTATAAGCAGTATGACAACTCCGCAATCTTCATAAACTGAGGCTGAAACATGAATGAAACACTAGGAACAAAATTATGACAGGACTTGTTGGTTCTAGAAACTCATCATGATATTAAAATAGGTTTCCCACATTCTTTATGTTGAAATGTTCGTATCCTAACCCTAACCCTACTTTAGACCCACGCCCTATGTTAATTCCGGGTCATTCTACAATGTCTACAGTTTGCAACAGGAATAATCGATTAGGAAGTTACGTTATAAAAATAACCTTATCCTGATAGTAGGTATGTCCAACACCACTATGATCTCTCGAAATCTATTGAGTTGCTTCTTCAAGATTCCTAAAATACCTGAAGTTTTCCTTCATGTCATCAAATACGTACCATGGGGATAGATACTGAAGTGGCTTGTCATCAAGAGACAAAGAGTCGGTCTAACTATTGTATTATCAATCTTCAAGACTGTACTGCCTATGGTGCACAGAGATCTGATGGGAATCGGAACGTGATGAGTCTTGACTTATCAACAGGCTTACGTCAACTATTAGCAAAAGTTTGAATGAGGATGACATGAGTGATACAATGTTGCCAGTGTCCAGTAGTAAAAGTAGTGCCAGTTCTTCCAGCAAACAACCTAGCACTACATATCACAAACTTGGAATAGTATAATAATTTTGTATTAATAATGTATCGATCCATTTTAAAGTGTCTCTTTTGCACTTTTTTTCAGCACCAAACGTTAAAATATAGTCAAAATTCATATTATAAATTATCTTGGTTGCTATGATTATGAGTAATAGGCACTTGAGTTCTGTGAGAATAGGCTATACTTTAATTTTCAGTTGATAATGAGGGCTGTTGTAGATGGTAGGTGCTGGTGGAGACAGGTACCTAGGTATAAAGGATCAAGAACAACAAATTTGGTAACGGTAGTTACCTACCTATGCCAAATAATCATAAATAGGTATGTAATCAAAGTTTGGCAATAATACCTTCAGAAGGAAAATGCAATGATATTCAAGAATGTATAATTGTTGATCCAAGAAAATGAAATTAGAAATTTACTTCTCCTGATACACATATTTGGCACATTTCTTCAACGGAGAAATACGATATATTTTAGAAAGTGTTTTGAAACATGAAATATTGAGTTACCTGTGTGTTTCAAAAATTGTAGTTTTCTCTCCTGAATTCTGCAATTACTTGAATAAAGAATAGTTGGTGAAACTGAAAGAATATTTCACTTAATAATTTTCTGCGTTAGAGATATCAAATAACTTACTTTAGAAAAGAAGGCATTTTTCCTATAAAGAAATGCTCTATATATGGTCTTGGAACAAGCAATATTGAGTTATATATTTTCAAGAGTTGTAGTTTTTTTCCATGTATACTGTTAGTCACTTGAATGGAAAATATTTGGTAAAACTAAGTAAATATTTCAGATATATAATTTTCTATACTAGAGATATTCAATAGTTTTGTATCAAATACATCAATTCGGAAGAAGAAACGTTATCTCAGTTCAAGAATTCAGAATTGAACAAATGTATCATCTCCAATGAAGAAATTGTTTTTATGTGTGTAGGCTCACCTTCGGAATGAAGCAGTATATCTAGCTGTTCTTCCTGGTTTTCTTGAACTCCATGCTTTTCTCTACTGAAACTAAAGGTTTGATTCACTCTTGGATAAATATGTATTACCTGATAGTGTTGAACGATTTGAATACAACACCCTATATGCACTCATTGCTGCACGTTTATTTTCATTGTTGTGTATATAACAAGTATATATTCAAACTGTTTCTTCCCCACTGTGAACCATTTTGATTATCCCATTTAAAAAATGTTGCTAACTTTTGAAAATGCTAACTTCCATAGATATTTACAGCAACAACTAGCCTAATCTAGGACACCGGCGGTTGATCAGGTTGTCGAAAGTCTTATCTGGTCACGAAAATGCAAAGGGCAGTCATGCCTATACACATGATGAAATTATTAGATTCTTACCTCCATCAGCGAACTTTTAGGGTTGAAGTCGGCGACACCAGCTCCTAGGAGTATACAGCCGAAGCAGGTGTACCACAGGGCTCGAGTCTATCCCCACATCTGAATTCTTCATATACGCACGATTTTCCAAAGTTCGAGCAGGCGAGCAGACGAATATGCTGATGAAACCGCAGCATATGCGCATTCGTTTGCAAATGAAGTTGCAGCCAGCCAGCTGCAGATTCACTCAGACAGGAAGATCGTCCCGTATATGGAGAAAAACAAAATTTTCTTATACCAAAATATTCAGCAAAATGAAAATCAAAAACAATATTACGGAAGAATCGAGTCCTGTTAGATACCTGGGGGTACAACTGTACAGGCGTTTAACATTATACAAACACGTCAACCTGGCAATACAGAAAACCTAATCAACGGTTGAAAGGAATTAACCCCTTCATCGCGAGAAATTAAAAAAAGTCAGCAAGAAATGAAATATTAATATACAAAACCATGTAAAGGTCAGTAATATTATACGCTTGTCTGGTGTTGTGCAGCCTGTCCAAATCAACATTGTTAAAATTGGTACTTCGTATAGTCATTAACAGCAATAGATACATTCGACTGGTTGATCTTTGCGAGCATAGAAAATGAAATACGCCCCATATTCCCCCAACCCGTTTCCACACCCCAAATCCCTCACGACCTTAGGACGATATATTTGAAAGATATCAAAAAGGTATACAGGGTGTTCCAAATTAAGTCGGCACCATTGCCAACTCCGTTATTCTTGATGCTACGATTTCGGTTAAATGGGCAAACTGGTAGCATTTCTAGTGGCCTTCTCGATGCTGAAAACAAAACAAAAATTGACAGTCGCGTTGTCATAATATTTCATAAAATGATATTTTTTTCAATGGAACACCCTTTATTTTTTCATGCATTTCGATTCGTAATAACATTCTCAACAACAAAACTCATCTGACTTTTTTGTCGTAAAGGTGAAAATAAGACAGTTGTATTAATAGGAAACATTTATCGTTTTGTACATTAATACCAAATAGCTTAGTGGTGTCAATTGAGTGGTGCGACATGATGATCACGGGTTTCACGAGTTCACATCCCAGCGCAATTTTTTCTTTTTACTGTCTTATTTTGCTATTAGTAACAAAATATTGTCATTCGTATAGGTACAAAAAATGGTGTTTGGACAATCATGAGAAACTTTGGCTGTGGCATTAGATATCTCCAAGGCGTTCGATCGAGTTTGGCACCAGGGACTCCTCGCCAAGCTTCCGTCTTATGGCTTGCCCCCTCAGCTGTGTTCTCTGCTTGCTAGTTTTCTCTCAAACAGGTCTCTCCATGTAGTGGTCGATGGAGTTTCATCTGACACTCTACTCATAAATGCTGGTGTTCCGCAAGGATCCATTCTCGCACCAACACTATTTCTACTTCACATCAACGACCTGTTGAAAGCAACTTCATGTCCAGTTTACAGCTTTGCCGATGATAGTACCCTCCATACCGCTTTCTCTTCCAGGGCCCCTATATCAGCCCGTGAAACCAGAAATGAACGAGGAAGAAATGTTAATAATATAAATATGGACTTGGCAACAATTCTCGAATGGGGATCTAATAACTTGGTAGAATTCAATGCAAACAAAACACAAGCATGTCTTTTCTCTAGAAAAGCCGATCTCACTGTGCCTAACATAACTTTGTCAGGAGTAACCATACCACTGAAGCCATCCATATCGATGCTTGGTATTACTATCAGCAATAACCTTTCCTGGGAAAATCACGTGAGGTCCATTGCCAAAAGTGCATCCCAAAACTTGGTTTTCTGTTTCGTGCCAAGAGCTATTTCACCCCAGTCAGCTGCTTATGATCTATAAGGCACAGATCCGACCTGTCCTGGAATACTGTTCCCATATTTGGAGTGCGGCACCTAAACATATCCTGAGGCTATTGGATTCTGTCCAAAAGGGCAATTCGTCTCGTCGGTGATGCCTCCTTACAAACTCGCTCACTTGTCTGGAACACCGTAGAAAAGTTGGCGATTTGTCTCTATTTTATAGATATTTTCATGGGCGATGCTCTTCTGAAATATCAACAATCGTTCCTGCTTTGGCAGTCTCTTCGAGAATAACCCGTCAAGTTCAGTCATCACACCCCTTCGTGGTCACTTTGGAAACCTGCAGAACATCACTTTCCAAAGACTCGTTCATCCAACGAACAGCGAGGCTTTGGAACACACAATGAAATAGGTTAACCCAACCCTCCTTCTTTCCCTAGGTTCCCACGATGTTCCGAAATTCAGGATATCCCTTTTCGTGGGAACCAGAACATAAAAAAAAAAAAAAAATCATGAGGTTTTATTCGCCAAAACAAAGAAATTTTTTGTACTAGTGAAAGAAATAAATATTTCCACATAAGTCGCTCATTTTCCACTTTAGGAAGAAAAGTGATATGAGCTTCGTTGTTGAGAATGTTATAACGAATCGAAATGGATGAAAAAATGTGGGGTGTTCCATTGAAAAAAATATCATTTTATGAAATATTATGACAACGCGACTGTCATTTTTTTTTTGTTTTCGGCATCGAGAAAGCCACTAAAAATGCTACCAGTTTGCCCATTTAACCGAAATCGTAGCATCAATAATAACGGAGTTGGCAATGGTGCCGACTTAACTTGGAACACCCTGTATATGTGACCAAAATGTAGATACAACCCCGTACTGATAGTTAAAAAATATTATATGAAAGAAAAAAAAAACGATATCTGAGCAAAGCAACGACGGGCGCGTTTAATACTTGGATGGGTGACCACCTGACAAGCAAGGTGCGCGTTAAAATGACCCCACAACTGTTGCGTAGTAGCATATTCGCAGCTGCAGGCGTCTTATCAATGACCACGAGATGGGACGATATATATGCCATCCTTCGGAGGGAACGTAAAGCTGGCGGTCCCGAGCTCATAGATATTGAGCTCGTTAAAGAACAATTTCTCTGAAGAGAATTTGGTAAAATTTTCGGTTGGGGGAAGTGTGCTCACCGTCGTCGGAGTTTAGCCCTACACAGAAAATAATAATTTGAATTAAACAAATAAAAGTGTCGTATATGCACGACAAAATATAATCTCAAAATGAGTAAAATACTCTTTGGTTTTGGATCAAATTTAAAGTTTCAATCAACTGAAACTAATTTGCATGAACCAAATATCTTATTCGACCAACTCTATTCATTAACTCGTTGTTTCAATCAAGTAATTATTTTGTTGGGTTGAATAATCAGATCTACAAAATTGGCTGATTGCTTCAACAAAAATATTCATTCAAACGAGCATTCGTGTCAAATTGATGAATTCAATAAAATGTCAATTTGACAAAAAAGCTGATCTCTTTCACTTAAAATATTTATTCAAATGAGCAATCATTTTGTGAATCCACTGAATTGACGAATATGGCAACCCAGCATGAGGCCCTACATCAGACATTTGAGTCCAGACGTCGCAACGATGATAAGTTGGCTTTGCTATTCCGTAACATTATCTGAGTCAGGGTCAGTTGTGCAGAAGCTGCGCCATCTAACGCATATAATTCAAACAATTTAATATTCTTCAATCTATTTCCGTTGTTTGATTCAAATGAATATTATATTTGTGTCGAAACCAATGTTTATTCAATATGAGTTGGAGTTTGTTTCAATAGATCAACATATATTCAAATCAAAGAAATGTTAGCAATGCACTGAGAAATCCATTCCGATATTGGTCACTCACCCTCTGAATTCTGGTCCGTTAACCGATTCTATCAGGCATAACTTTGTACTGGGTTCTTCGATTTGGATGATTCTTTTTTTAATAGATAGGGTATACCTTATATTCGGATTTCGGAAGGAATTGGCCACACTTACGGGTGGAAAAATAGGGGATAATTGATTTTTCACTAGTGAACATTAGCACACACATACGTAGTTGACAATGACAGATCGCTACTGACATTATTCTTGTTCCGTCAAAATCAGTATATTTTATGAGAGGATGGAATGATATACAAAGTAATGGAATAAACTAACCAGAACAACGACAATAATTCATATTACAACAAATAGTAAAAGTAGATAATCATATTATTTAACTGGTAATAGTTGAAGTAAGGAGGTTAGTATTCTGGAAGTAATCAAAAAACAAGTAGGTAGTTATTGGTAGATTTTAGCAACAAAAAATTGAAAAATAAAAACTTTTTAACAAAAAATTAAACCGACGAAAAAATCAACTGAAAAGCAAAAAATAAAATAAACCTTCTTAGTCTGAATGATAATTGAGCTCCTAATATAATGTAAGTAACTGATTTTGGGTTGGCGCCAAACAAACTAGCAATTGAATTAGGTGAAGCGTAAAATGATGTCAGCGAGAAGCACGGCTGCGTTTTGATGACTTCTTTCATAGATAATGATCTTCGATAATTGTTTGTTTGGTTGGCGCCGACTCAAAATCAGTTACTTACATTAGTTTAGGAGCTCAATTATCATTTAGACTAAGAAGGTTTATTTTATTTTTTGCTTTTCAGTTGATTTTTTCGTCGGTTTAATTTTTCGTTAAAAAGTTTTTTTTACGTGTATTGAAAAAAGCAATGAAAAAAACTAGTATAACTAATTACCTATAGATGCCGCTCAGTTTCTCCTTTGCTGCATCGTTAGTATAGAGTCCATTGTTCTCTTCCTTGTCAAATCGCCATTGTATGGGTTGCTCAATATTTGTTTAATTGTTCAACAATTTTCCTACATAATGTGGACAATGTATAATTTTTGGGGCTCTAGTCCCAAACTTAAAAAAAAACACTTCAACAATAAGGTGGAAACATGTGTTTTTCAACCTTTTCTTCGTTTAAATTAAATAATTTTTTCTAACCCAAAATATCTATTGTTGGTAAGTTCTTCAAGTTGTTTTACATCACAGAAATTATAATGCCCCCCCTTTTTTATCTCTTTTTTAGTATTGTACAATTTCACTGAAGATGGGTATGTATATTCCTGAAACATGTTTGAAATAAAAATATAAAACAACTTTATACTTGTGGAGATGACTTTGAGTTTTTCCAACCAAAATAGTTTAACTAAGCTATCCGACGTTTAATAACTCAAAAACATTATTAGATGAGAGTATCATATGGTATATTTTTTAAATCAGGAAAAAAGATCATTTGAAAAATTTTATAATACACAGGGTCTCCCATTGAAAAAATATATCCTGAAATCGGCACGCTACTGTATTTTTGATAGCATTTTATCAAAAATTCAGTCATAACCACAAAAATTCAACCTTTGACTTTTTTTCTATAGGCAACAATAATAATGTTTAGGGTTGGGTAATGTATAGTGAATAACCCGGTACATGATGATGCGAAGAGAGAAAAATACACATATCGCATTTTTCCCCTAACTATTGTAGCGGCTATTTTGGGAAATGTATGCCTAAAAGGTATACTGCTGAAGCTATTCAACACATAATGAAAAGAGAACATCATTTGGCATGAAATTAGATTCTATATAGAAACTGTAGTTTACTTTTTATCGTTTCTCTGGGAATAACGATTAAGATATGATTATTTTCTATCGCCTTTTGTAATTGATCATAATGAAAATCCACATTAAAAAAAACATAATTGTAGTCATTCTACAGGATGTGCCACGAGTTATGTCGTTTCAACATTATCAACAGAATCATGAATGGTAAAACCATTTAGAAATGCGCTTAAAAGCACGTCAGCATTCAAATAAGTGAACAAATCCTTACTATAAAAAAAATTTTCATTGTTTTTGAGTAAATTTGCTGTATCTGAGCAACACCAATGGGGTTAATGTTTTTTTTGGTCAATTGTGTATTTTCGCCCACTGAATACTAATCTTCAATCAAACTTTCACTCGAACGACCTTCAATCTTCCACAATCGAGGAATTTCAAAAAGTTCTCAAAATCATAATCTTTTTTTACAAAAACTTACAGTCTGAAAAATGTTTTATAAATATTGAAAAGTAGCACTATTTTTATTCATGGCTTTGCCGATTTTTTTTATCAGGCTCAATTCAATGTTATGGTGGCAGAATTTGGTTATGGGGATCCACTAAAGATGTGGTTATTTATTTTCAAATAATTCATTTCGGACAGGACTTTCTGAACTTTGGTGATCCAAATTATATAAAAAAATTATATCCCGATGCCTGACGCACAAAACGTATGGTACCTATCCTCTCTTCTGATCACTCACTGAAAATCCTGATACCAGATAAGCTGGTTTTCAGAGATTCCTATTCTTTTCTTGTGCATCTGAATTGTCCACAAACAAAACAAGAAGTTTCAGATCTCAATATACACAATATGTCAAAAAAACCACTATCTTCCACAAAAATTCAGAAAACTCAATTTCGAATTCAGGAAAACACTAAATAAAAAAATATTTTTAGATTTGAGTTGATTTGTTGAGGTGTGGGTCGTGTATTCGAAGAACTCCAGCTAAATAGTGAATATCATTGACGACTTTCAAATCTTTGGAAGATTTTTTTATGTGACAATACTGAGAAGAACATTCTACAAGATCAGTAAATCACAACCTCAAATTTCTACAAAAATAAGTAATAATTTTGATCAAACTATTGATCTGACGTATGAATCATCGAAATGAGCCAATAAAAATTTAAAAAAAACAATGTTCTGTCGGCAAAAGTTGTTTCTAGGAAAGACATCTGGTCCATTCTTCAGTAGGGGAGCTCATAACTACTATATGTATAGGAGAAATAATTTGTATTGAAGAAATACCAAAATCTGTTGATGTCCTCTATGAATAATTATTAATTGGGGTGATATGTTCTAATGAAAAAATAAGAAGAAATTGAAGTATTCGAAAAACAGCGTGGAAAAGTCAATCACAGAATTGAAGAACAGAAATGGAAAATCAGAAGAGTAAAATAGCAAACTGATACAAAAATTAAAGTTTTTGGAAAAGAGGGCCGTTATGAATAATATTATCATCTATAGATTTGCTGATAGCTCAACATTAGTACCTGATTTAATTCTGAACAATATATGTGGAAAGCTGAATATACAATTCAGTGCTGAAGAAATTGCTGATACATATAGGAGTGAGAGAAAAACAGAAGGTGCATCCAGACCGATTGTAATAACATTTTTGAGATTTGCTTTGGAATCGGAAATTCTCGAGAAATAGAAAGAGGATTATAAAAAACTGATACAGAAGGCATTTTCCTGAATTCGGAATATACTACAGAGGAATACACGGAGCTTTGGCAGGAGTAATTGGAACATCTGAATTTGTTACTTTATAACATATAGAAAGCACCAGGTTGTAGTTCGGAATAAATCATCTCATGTGGTGTTCCGCAGGGAACAGTACTGGTATCTATATTGATCCTTACTGAAACTGCGAACATTTTTAAACATTTTCATTCGCAGATGACAGTGTGATTATATATACACCAAATTCCTGGAATGAAGTTGAGTAAATAGCAGAGCAAGACATGAAAAGAGTAACGAGTTGGTGAAAGAATAATTAACTGAAAGTGAATTCAAACAAATCCCATGTATTATCTTTCGGATTCACGTATCCTTCAAACCAGATTATCATTCAAAACGTCTTGATGATTATGATATTGAAATCGTGTCATCTGTGAAATATCTAGGGATATAAACAGATTCTCATTTGAAATGGAATATTCACACTGAAAATCTGGAGAAGGAAATCAGATAATGTTTTAAAATTTTATATGTGACGTCGAATTCTTACTCTGACTGAACTCACCATGATCTACTATGCACTTGCCGAGTCTCTCTTGAGTTATGACATAATTGGATGAGGAGCAGTGAGAAAAACCTTCTTGAGGCCATTAGAAGTTGTCCAAAAAAATTATGTCATTTGAAAAAGAACATTTTCTTTCAATGAAATAAAACTTGTAAACTAGTGGTCAAATATGGCTTGTGCTCAACTGTGGATGTTCTGGCTATGAATGTTTTTCAATCAAGAGTAAACAAGTGAAGGCAGTGATTATGATGACCATACTGAAAGATTCCTTACTCATTGATGAAAAGAAATTATTTTTTTTTCCAACCATCAACAATTATATTACTGCAAATATCCTCTATTGAAGAAGTTATTTCGTATTATCAAGTTGAAGTCGTTTTCACATGAAGCTATAAATCGCATGACCTAGGTACATCAAAAATGTTTATTTCTAAACGATCATATTTCACCAATCAGCTATAAAATGAAATTCATATTGGATACGGAAGTGTTTCCAATTGAATATCAGAAGCATTTTTTTCTGGAATTCAAAAATAAATATAACGAAAAATGGACTATTTTTTGTAATATCCAAAAACAATTAAATTTTTGGCTCAACTATCTGAATGAAAATGCAAATTTTCAATTTCAAACTGTTTCTTGTGAGTTAGGGTCATTTTGAAATATCTACACAATTTCAGTTAAAGTTGAACGTCCTGCATGTGATGTAGCCGGGTTGTTTTACATTTGATATACCTTTATTTTTTTCGAAGAATTCTAATTTTCCCAAAATATTCCAATGTAAACTCTTTCCAACAGGTCATCTTGAACGCTGGAAGATAGCAGAAGATTTACAAAATACAGTTTTGATAAATATGGCGACACGCTAATATATATATATATATATATATATATATATATATATATACCTGGGCTAGTTATTATCGATGAAAGAAAATTGTATTTCGTGCATAAAATAATTTATTAAAATTGTAGCAAACCGCTTTCGACCGTTAGGTCATCATCAGTGCGTACCTGGAAGTAAGTAATATTGATAGAGAATAAGTTACTGAAAAGTTTTTTTGAGGAAAAAAATTACATATTTTAAATGTGAGGTTACTTACTCGTCAGGTGTACAAGAAGCCAAAAAGACCATAAAAATCTCATGATCAATGAAAGTATATAGGTTTACGTGACAGACATGTTGAATACATATTCTAGGCCAGGATGAGAATTGATATTACAATTTTTCCTTATCTTTTAAAAAGCCATTGTTGTGGTGGGATAGCTGGACCCAAGTGACAAGATTGATAATTGACAAGTGAACGATGAAGTGGATTGACAATTAACAAGTGAACTATGAAGTTGATTGACAGGGAACACCAAACCATGGAGACATCAGAATCAAGAAAGGAATATCCCTGTCATACGAAAACACACAAGAAGATGATCAATCTGATGAGGACTGTCATCTGTCAAATATATGTTCCAGTATTCCAAGGGAGACCAGACAAGACTCTTCAATTCTCACATTTGAGTCATCATAATTGAATATAAGTTCAAAGGAGAAGTCCAATTAGACCTGTCCTGATCAAAAGAACAATTGAATAATTCTGGTAGTGTCCATGGACAATGAATTTAAATTTTTCTTGATAAAAATAAAAATTGTTGTCATGTTCTCAGTATGGTAATGAATTTAAATTTTTCTTGATAAAAATAAAAATCCTTGTCCACCATGGCTCAGTTGAACCGCAACTGAAGGATGAGAAGTGTGATACAAGTCTAATGGGAACTAGACCCAACTTTACAAATCCCACAGCGGGAGTGAAACAGAGTATAAAAGGTGATATCCAGAACATGACTTGTGTTCTCAGTATGGAGAAACCTGAAAAAGAGGCTGATGAATTGCAAAGAGAAACAAGTAAAATTATCATAGGGAATGGAAATTGAAAATTATTAGCAAGATTATCAAAAAACTAAAATGTGAATTAGAGTTGAAAAAAAAATTAAAGAACTTCAGTATTATTTAATTTAGACGTCTATGAAGAGGAATATAGGATCTATTTAAATTGACTTGCGTGTTGAGACAAAGGTTATTGTTGCGTATTTCTTCACCAATGTGTAAATTTTCAAGAAAATCTAATTTATTATAATTTTTGGAACTGACTTCATGTAAGATTTGTGAATTTCTATTTGCACTAAAATTATGGTTGTTGAATCTTAAGTGATGACCGAAGGCAGAGACTTTATTACTTATTTAAATGTTCCATAATACGAACTTTCAAAGGTCTACACGTTCCACCAATGTAGGCTGCATCTCAGTCTTCACAATTTAACTTATATATACCACTTTTGGAAAGTTTGCCAATTTTGTCTTTTGTATTGACCAAAAATCTACTCAAGCTATTGTTGGTTTTGAGAGAAATTTCAATGTTGTCAAAGTTACTTTTAATGCAACTAGCTACTTCGTTAGGAATGTTGTCGTTCAAAGAAGGAATTGAAACAAATTTGTCGTTTTTTTTTTTTTTTTTTTAAACAATTTTAAAAAAAATTTTTTTTTTTAAAAAAATTAAATTCATTAAATTTTTTTTTGAATTTTTTTTTTTTTTTTTCCATGGACACTACCAGAATTATTCAATTGTTCTTTTGATCAGGACAGGTCTAATTGGACTTCTCCTTTGAACTTATATTCAATTATGATGACTCAAATGTGAGAATTGAAGAGTCTTGTCTGGTCTCCCTTGGAATACTGGAACATATATTTGACAGATGACAGTCCTCATCAGATTGATCATCTTCTTGTGTGTTTTCGTATGACAGGGATATTCCTTTCTTGATTCTGATGTCTCCATGGTTTGGTGTTCCCTGTCAATCAACTTCATAGTTCACTTGTCAATTGTCAATCTACTTCATTGTTCACTTGTCAATTGTCAGTTTCGTTACACCACAACAATGGCTTTTTAAAAGATAAGGAAAAATTGTAATATCAATTTTCATCCTGGCCTAGAATATGTATTGTAACATGTGTGTCACGTAAACCTATATAACTTTCATTGATCATGAGATATTTCATGGTCTTTCTGGCTTCTTGTACACCTGACGAGTAAGTAACCTCACATTTGAAATATGTTAATTTTCTTTCTCAAAAAAACGTTTCAGTAACTTATTCTCTATCAATATTACTCACTTTCAGGTACGCACTGATGATGAACTAACGGTTGAAAGGGCTTTGCTACGATATATGACGAAATCGTCAAAGATGACGTCACAAGGCCATTGTGACCAATAATTTTAAATGGAACCCTACGGCAAGCGACACCTCTTTTGAAAGGTATCAAAAAAACCTATTCAATGATACTAATTTTGTTTGTCTTTATGGCAGTTTTGGCGACTCGCTTCTGAAAAACGCAAAGCTGTGATGAATTGAATCAGTTAATACTCTGGCTAGTTGTCAAATAAGCTGACGTTTTTGTTAGTCTCCCTTATTCGACGTTTTTGTAATTGTCCAAGTTTTTGTACATTTAATAATTTGTGTATTGTTGATCGAACGTTTAATTGTTTTAGCAGCTTTTGGTACTTTTAATATTTTCGAACATTTTAATAATTTGTTAAACTGTTGTGAGCCGAACGTTCAAGTGCTTCAAGAAGCGAAATGGTACGTGCTTTATGTGATAAAGTAGCAGCGATCCTAATTCTTGGTGAAACTGGACAAAATATTCATGCAGCAGAACGCATTTTTAATGAGAGGTTTCCCGATCGTCCCGTTCCGAGGACTTATTCAAGGGAGCTTCTTCGTAAGTTTGAAACAACGGGTAGTATTAATGATGCGAAACGATCTGGCAGATCACAAATTTCTGATGGGAAAAAAATTGATATACTGGCAGAAGTAATAGTTAATCCTTCTTCTTCAACAACTCACGTTGCATCTACCTGTGAAGTCAGTCGAAGTACAGTACACAGGGTGTTGAAAAAAAAATTTCATCCATGCAAATTAAAAATGGTTCATCAACTCTCAGACGACGACTCAGACCGAAGACTAGAATTTTGTGAAAATATGAAAAATAAAATTAACCAACAGCCAGACTATATCAAAACAATTTGTTTTAGTGACGAAAGTACTTTCTATCTGAACGGAAATGTGAATACACAGAATGTGAGGTATTGGAGTGACGCAAATCCTCACCTGTTCCGTGAAACACATACCCAATTTCCCCAGAAGGTGAATGTTTGGGCAGGTATCCTGGGAAACCACATCGTTGGGCCTCTTTCTTGAAATACTAATTCAAATGGTGAGGTTTATCTGGAGCTGTTGCAAAACGCAATAGAACCGGTAATCCTTGAAATTTTGGAAGATAATCCAGATGAATTCGGCAATTTGGAAATAACATTCCAATAGAATGGTGCTCCTCCACACTATAACGGTGCAGTAAGACGGTATCTGGATGAGGAGTATCGTGGTAGATGGATTGGACGACGAGGTTCAACGAAATGGCCAGCTTGATCACCGGACCTCACACCTTTGGATTTTTTCTGTGGGGGTACCTCAAATCGGAGGTTTACGCCACTGAACCTGACAATATTGACGTTTTAAAATAACGTAGTGTTGCAGAATGTGAGGCTGTTTCCACAGACACATTTGCAAAAGTACGGGAAGAGTTTAAAAATGGGATATTTTACTGTCAGGAAGTGAATGGGAGAAACTTCGAGCAATTTCTTCAATTAGATACTGATTCTTGAATCTGTAATTAATATCATACTGAATGGAATTTAAATTCTAATGTTTACTAATGAGCCATTGAAACTGCCGTAAACACAAACAAAATAAGTATCATCGAATAGGTTTTTTCGATACCTTTTAAAAGAGGTGTCGCTTGCCGCAGGGTTCCATTTAAAATTATTGGTCACAATGGCCTTGTGACGTCATCTTTGACGATTTCGTCATCTATCATCACTAGTAGGGAAGTTTACAACCTTTAATATTCAGTCTCCAAATTTCACTTGTTTATGTATAATCGTTCCAAAAATAAGAGGGAAGGAGGGGTGGAGGGTTGGAGGGAGGAGGGTAGGAGGGGAGGAGAGGAGGAAGGGAGGAGGGAGGAGGGATGAGGGGAGGAGGGAGGAGGGAGGAGGGGGAGGGGGAGGGAGGGAGGAGGAGGGGAGGGAGGAGGGAGGAGGGAGGAGGGAGGAGGAGGAGGAGGAGGAGGAGGGAGAGGAGGAGGGAGGCAGGGGAGGGAGGAGGAGAGGAGGAGAAGAGGGGACTTTTGAGAAGCACTGTATAGGTCAAACGCATAACTGTCCTTTTGGGCTCCGACGCAGTCGGGTAAGAAAAAAAATGAATTGGCAAACTCAAAATTTTCATTCTTGCACTCACTGCTCTTCACCTTCACGCGGCAGTGTTATTTATTATAATACAGATTTTTTTTATGGTAATTCACCAAAGGACTATGGAGCTCGCATTCACTCATTGTGTTACTTTATGTTTTTTGTACATTTCTTCACATAATGATGTTAATTTTATTTTATCGACATTCAACTATTATTTATTATAATAGAGTATTTATTTTTTCATAATAAAAGCATTAAAATATTCTAATGTTTTAATATTCGTGATTTATCAAACCATCCCTCCTGAAAAACTATATTACCAACAAATATTAGATATTTTCACAAAACAAAATAGTGATAGTGAATACTAATTCACGTCATTTGAAAAAAAAAATATTTATGTTTTGACAAGAAATAAAAGACAATAAACTTGTTTTCTGTGTAGTATGAAAAACTAGAAGAAAATAATCGACAAAATGTTATTTCAACAGCAACATAATGGGAATGAGATTCCAACAGCATGAGGTTTACAAATTACTTCTTGTCAGTTTATAAATGATAGAAACTAGTAGAGGAATCGACAATATCACAATGTTAATTTCACCAAAATATAATGTTAATTCGTTGAGAAAAGTCAATGAATTACTTCACGGTAAAATCATTTTTGGGTCAGATTAACAAAAAAAAGGTGAAAAAATAGCAACTGAATTGAAAAGGTAAACATTCTCGATTGAATATTGACTGGAAAGATTTTTCTGTAAGATTGAAGAATCCACGATAAATGAAGTAAATTTCAAAGTGTCCCTCCAAAAGAAATGATTCTAACTTTTTCCATCTTTGCAAAGTGAGATTGCTTCTTGAAAATGAGTTTTCCATTTCTTCCGGTCTTCCTGATGATCGTGGAAGCGTGAAATAAATTTTCCTCGACAAAAATGTATTGAGGACCTAGTGAATGCGATGCCTCTCTTGCGTTAATGTTACGAATTATTTCTTGTGAGTACTCTCTTCATTCATCTTTTTGAGTTCTTAATTGAGACTGGAATAGAAAATCAAATAACTATCTGAATAAAAATGCAAATTTTCAATTACAGATTTTTTCTTTTAGTTAGGGTCTTTTCAGAATATCTATCAGATGTAGTTCAATGTCCAGCGTGGCTTTAGCCGGGAAAGTAGTTGTTTTCTGTTGGACGTTCACAAAAAATAAATTCATTCATCGTGGATTTTTCAATTCACAGAAAAATATTTCTAGTCAATATTCAATCGAGAATGTTTCCCTTTTCAACATGAATACCCCACACGAGGTTATCTTGACGATGGAAGATAGTGACTAAAGTTTATCTTTCAGTCGCAGATGATTCCACATCTGATTTTATGAACATCCTGTTCATATTTTCAACAAATCAAAGCAACTGAATGTTGTTGATGCACTACTGATTTCGTAAAATTGTCTAGTCTTAATATGGTATTTACTTTGCTGAATTTGTTAAATAGCAAAAATTTGTGTGAAAGCCACAAATGTGTAAATTTGAACATCGTTAATATCGAAATTTGCCAATTATTTCGCCAATAATACTAGTAGACCTCCTGGGTTTCTTATTTTTTGTCATTTCAACAACTCTTTTAACAGTGTATAACATGAAACTCCCTCTTGTCACTTTTTTGGGATCATAACCTTCCACAATTTCCAAACAAAATCAAAGGATCAGGAAATCTATACAAGTGTAGAAGGGCAAACATTTATTTTTCTCCGAAGTTACTTCATACACCAAATAATTTTTCAGGAAAGGAAAATATTCAACTAGTCAGTAACTCCTCGTATTCCTAGTTTTTCCTATCATTTATTTTTTTCGAGGATTCGAGTTTCGGAAATTTTTTTTTCTTGGGCATTCCCCCTCTTAATGATAGGAACAAATTTAATGAAATTGGCGTATCTTGACGTTTCGAAAAAATAACTATGTATGGATTCCTATATAATTTATTCAAATATTTGATGAATCTTCAACCAAATAAATCTTAGGCTTATCCTAAATTCAGAGTAGAGGTTGTTGGTTGTATAAATGATGTTATGAGCGCCATCGGGAATAATCAAGAAGTAATGGAGGTTTCGTCCACCATGAACGAATTGTAGATTCCTTCATAAAATTGTACAATATGTAAAATTCTAGCAGAAGATATCCTTACTCGTAGCATCGGCTCGTAGTTTTCACACGTATTTCCCTGAAAAATTATCCGTCTCGAAAGAAAAAACAATATCACCTTTTTGAGTATTCATCGCGCGAGTGTGCTGCAAACGGTATCAATGCACACCAATCTATAAACCCGCCATGTTCATACGTGCACTCCTTCCGCAATCGCGGAGCTGTCATCTCTCTGACATACGACCCATCCGTAGTCACATATTTGCAATTTTTCCGTCTAGATCGTCATGTGTTGTAATGTTCTGCAATTTGTAGCCAGGCTCTCTTCAGTGCAATAAAGATATTACCGGCTTCGCTCTAAGAATAACACATTCAAAATTGCGAGTTACATCTGTAATATGATGTGCAAGTTGGGTGTGAAAGATGACGATAACTCCAATCCTGTATGCATTTTTTATGCATGTATTATACGATAGGGTGAATTAGGTATCAAGTTTTTCGCTCTGTTTGCAATGAAAATCGGGATAATGTGGAATCGTTTCGGATTTGAGCCCGATTCACAGGTGAAAATGTCTTCAAGACCATTCACTATGGAAAGTAGAGCTTGGAAGATCATCAAGCAACAGCATTTGAGAACTAACAAATCTTCAGTCACATTGATCACCTATACTGAAAATCATAACAATGACACCATTTTTCAATGACTTAATTTTCCACATAAAATTGTGAAATTACTGATATTGCTACCGGCTTTCTTCACTAAAGGAAAAAAGGGCATCAATTATATTTTCTTTAACTCCTGTTTGGAACCAGGATTAATTGGGATGGGTGAATAAATGCAAGTGTTGAGGAAAGTGTTTATTGCGACAGGTGCTAGTGGCGAAGCGGCGGTCCGGTCTGACATCGAGTTGAAACATTGACTTTAGACTCGATATGAATTAAGAAAAAGGGAAGAAATAGTATGTATTAATTAACTACGAATATTGATAACCGGTCTTAAGAACAATGCAATGAAAGTGAAGTCGGGTTATATATGTCCTTCCTTGACATTGGCAGCACGTATTTATGGCAACCAAACATCTACCAATACATGTCACGCCTCCAGTTTAGCGCATGCGCATCAATTCAACGTTGCCCCTTAGGAAGAATCCGAGCTATGTCAAGCTTCATTTGTTTTGGCTTCAAATGTGCTGTCTTTATCATCAGTATAGGTACTCAATACATATATGACTATAACCCTATGCAATTGTGGCTAGAATGAATGCTTCACGAAATGAATCTACAAAAAAGAGTCCAAATTGACCTCCTGTTGAGGTTATACGCGAGAGCCCCTTTATATGATCATACGAGAGTTTACAATAACGTGGTGATAACGTCAACAGTATGGTTAGTTCAGCCCTGATAAATTCTTATAGTATACGATCATAGATGCATGGTGGTAATGTAGTGCCGAATCAGCAGGCATGGACAAAAGGGATTCGATTGACAACTACTGCCGAGTAGCACAATATCAGTGTATGATTAGACAACGCTTATACAGGGTGTTAGTAAATAAGTGCGACAATATTCAGGGGGTGATTCTGCATGAAAAAATGATGACAGTTTGCCATATAATTTTTGTCCGCAAATGCTTCGTTTTCCGAGATAGGGGGTGTTAAAGTTTTTCTTAAAAACTTAATATTTATTTATTGCTCTGAAACCGGCGAAATAAGAAAATGAAATCTGGGGTTTAAGAAATAGTTATTGCGCATTTTTCGACATCCAATTGAGTATTTTATGTTCATCATACGGGTAGTGATATCAATGTTTTTAAAGAAAACAATGGTACGCCACTGAGATATTCCGATTGAAGAATCATTTTTGAATCGTTTAATTGGTGACCAAAAAATAGTTCTGCCTTTTTTTCGTATGGGGCGCCGTTTTTTTGTCAAAAAAATTCCGGGTTGCACTCCGGGAGTGCCGACAGAAGTGAAAACGTATTTTGGCGCGTTAGACATTTTTCAGATGGGTACTAGGGTTATTGGGTTATTAATTGCATTTTATTTATGAATTGTATTGTATTAATTATTAGAAAGGTTAAAATACATTCAATATTCTTTAATGAATCATCGTTAACAATTTCGACAACTCTTGTATCATCATCATTATCATTAACATTATTACTATCTAAAATAGAAACTATAGGTTCATGGTAACTAAAATAGTGAATGAACAATTTTGATTCGAAGTTATTTAAATATTTCGTGAATACCGCATCAATTGTACTTTATATTTCGTTGGGCTAATATTGCGTTGATTGGACATGGTAAAATCAAATCCTCTATTCACACATTCAATTTATTCATCTAGACGCGTTCGCGGTCTGCTATATGTTCATGCATATATGCACACACTATTGCTAATAATATGCGTACCGCGATACAAGCAGTCTTCACTTCAAGCATATATGCACACACTATAGCTGCGTCTCATTACGGTGTCGCGAGTCCAGCGATTTTCTCCCACCTAAAATATGCCTACCGCGCCATAAGAAGTGTTCACTTCAAAATAAAACATTTAACATGTGTTGTTCATTTCTTTAAAAAATTATCAAGAACTATCCAATACAATAACGTTAAACCAGAACAATAACAGAAAATAACACTAATGAATAAATAGTCACAAACCGGCTATAATTCGATTCCTCAGGTCATCAACATTTTCAACCACCCCTACCTATCCAACGATTTCGATATACTGTATCTAAGTGATTACGTACAATAATGCTAAAATGGAGTGGAATTTCTTCATGAAAAACAGGTAACTCTTCCTGTAGGAAATTAAGTCAAGAGTCGCCTGTTAGTCGTTGTGGGAGAAAATATGGACCGATCGATTGAATGATCATCAAGTACCTCAAGCCATACATTTACTGAAAACCGATACTGAAAATGAGCTTCAAAGATTCCGTTTGGATTTTCCTCAGCCCTGAGGTGATTGTTATGGAAATTTCGTATACACTGTCGTCCAAAATTAGCCTCGGCAGTAAATAAAACGCCATTCAAAAATTAGGAATTTGAGCAATTTGATGAAGAATCCAATGGCAAAAATCTAGGCGCGGAAAAAAGTCTTTAGGTAGTAGAGCTTGCACACGTTGAATATGAAACGGATACAATTGCTTTGAGAATTTTAAATATAGTGAAGTTGCTCGAATTCAGTATGTTGGCAATTTTTCGAGTACTTGTTTGAGGTGACTCCGCAATCAACTCGAGAACTGCTTCTTCTAGTTGCACAGTTCGTACTTATCGAGTCAGCCGTTTGTTTCTTAAATGTACCATTTTCGCGCAAACGTTGGTGAAGACTAGCAAATATTGTGTGATGTGGTACCCTACGTCCTGGATACAACTCAGCTTACAATCGTCGAACTTGCCAACCATTTCCATTACTTCGACCATAGACAAAATGCATGTCTGACAATTCGGCATTTGTATAATTCTCCATTCTTTTCAAAAATAGAAAAATTAATCACTTATTATCATTAATATTATACCAAACTTAAAGCTTGAAAATGAAGAAACGCTCATTTGACATTTCGTTGAAATATTCGTACTTAACAGAATGTTGACACTAGCTACTAGATAATGAATTCAAGTAATGACAAATACGCGTTAGGATGTTTCATCTTTTTGAATAAAAACGGCGCCCATACGAAAAGAGGCTAGGAAGATTTTTCGTCACAAAATAAACGGGAAATTCAAAAATGTTTTTTGATTTAAAATATCTCAGTGGCGTACCATTTTATTCTTTAAAAAAATTGAGATCATTACCCGTATGCGCGCCAATGATGAACATAAAATTCTTAATTGCATGTCAAAAAAATGCAAAATAACTACCTCTTCAAAATTAACAAATTTTATCCGCATATTTCGACCGGTTACAGAGAAATAAATAAATAGTCAGTTTTTGAGAAAAACTATAACCTGTATCTCGGAAAACGAAGCAATTGTGGACAAAAGTTATATAGCAAACTATAATTATTTGTTCATGCAGAATCACCCTCTGAAGTTTGACGCACTTATTCACTTACACCCTGTATAAGGTCATATATTGAAAAATGCTATAGAGAGGTCTAAGCAGGGCTCATCTCTGTTATCAAATCCAGCTCGTTGATGCACAGAATGGGGTCCAGCCCTCCGTCCTCGATGCTTGGTCCTGATAGTGATGGTGATATTGGTAGGAAACAGAGTGGAGTGAGGTGAAAAAGTAGAAAGGCCTAAAAGGGGTTGTATTTTAGAAATAAAATCGCTCAATTCAATGACTTCCCATCAGAAATCCTGATGTGAAACTGAGGAACACACCTTGGTTGGTGGATGGCCTTGATGTGAATCAAGGAAAACGAACCAACTACATTTTCAGGAAATATGATAAAAATCCAGAATTTTGTGTGGACCTAATAATGATCGGTACTTCTTCCCGAAATCTCAATTCCAACTAGATCTGCAAATGCGAGTTGAGCCAAGTACATGGACCTCAATCAACCTTCCCAGCTTGAATTTTCTGGCAAAACTGCCCAAAGGAAGATCTCAGATCTCATCAATTCTGTCAGAAACGACTCTCTTGGCAAATTAGTGATTGAAAGATACAGTCGACAAATGGAATGTTTACAGGAAAAATCGGAATTTATTTCAATAATTGGATCTGGAAAATTTCCACAAAAGTTCCTAATACAGCGGCACTGAATTTCGGAAGGGCACTAGAAATATGTTGTTAGTTGAACCAATATCCGATTTCAGTCAAGTGGGCCTGTTATCCTTCAGAATAACCAAAAGTATGCTTTCCAAGGATGCTTGGTGAATGGGTTACAGAAAGAATGAAATCCAGAGAGATGAAGCAAAAGATTCCTGGATCTCAAATGGAAACCGCAAAAAGAAGCTGGAGCTTGTGCTGCTGTGAACTTTGTGCAATTAAGGTGGATAGAAGTAAGTATATATAAGAGGTTTCAAAAGAACATGATAATAATAATGGTTTTTTTTGTTTTTCAGATATGAGAGCCAGTCTTGATCTGTTCAGGACATTCGAACTATCTCACCAGGATCATCTGTTATATTCTCCTTCGGAAGGCAGTATAATTGTTATAAAAATAATAAAAAATTATGAATGAATTGTGATTAACTAATGGGAACATCATGTTTTTGTTACTTTCCAGAGATACAGAAACAGTGACTGAATGAGTATCGTTTTTTCTGGAATCTATCTAGACGGGGCTTCTACACTTTGTACGAGAGAAGTGAGTGGATAACTTGAAAGGCTTCCTGATGATCGTTGGATAAGGCGTTTGGGACCGTGGAATTGGCCAGCGGGATTATCCGATCTTAGTCCATAAGATTTTTATCTGTGGGGCTTGATTAAAGAAACAATTCATAAAACACCCATAAGTTCTAAAGTTGGGTTGATACAAAGTATTACTCAAGCATTTGATGATTTGGATCCGAATGGAATCAGATCTGCCACAACAAAAGCAGTTAACACCCGCATTTTGGAGTGCTTCGAAGTGAACGACGAGCGTTTCGAATTTATTTGAAATATTCCACATAATTGTTTCAGGGATTCTGTATTTTTTCACATTGTCCAAATATAATAAACAAAGTCATAAGAACTTCGATTGAATGAATTCGTTCCACAATTTTAAACATTTTCAACTTTTGAATGGAAGAAAATGTCAGTATTATTATCTATAGTGATATGAGAATGACACAACGTTAATGTCACATAAAGATAATGGCCTACTTACCAAAAACCGAATGGAGATATCATTTTCAAGGGACATTTTCACAAATAAATGCTCATAAGTCAGAAACTCGACCAGTCTGGTATAGGTATAACATACATACACATAAATAAACGGCAAATTCCAGCAACTTTTTGGATTATTATTAATATACAGGGTGTTTTAATAGAAATAATCCATTTTCAGTCACTCTTTAAGCAAACGAAATAACTATATTTTTGAACCAACCTGTATTGAAGAAACTGGGATTCAGCTAATGCGCGGGAAGCCTCCAAGTATCACCTTACTCTGAATCAAATTTTGGTATCATTGTATGATTGTATCGGCATCTTTAGAGATATATATATATATATAAAGGTGAATTTGGGAACTTTCAGTAACTGAAGATTATCCTTGGGGTTGCAGTCATATAATATATTTGCCTGATAAAGTAAAACTCTTGTTTAACTTGTCGAGCTTTCTAAAATTTTATTTTCTGTTTCAGACATCAATGTGAGGTTTGTATCAAAAAATAGCTGATGCATGTCCTCAAACATCTTAGGAAAAAACAAACAGAAAGAGTTGGTTTTTTTTTTGGCACTGGAATGTTGGATATATTGAAAAACATTGGCGAAAATACAAAAACAACACACACACAATATTGATTGTAAACTACTTGAAGCACGAATTCGTTCATGTGCTCAGGTTATACATAATTAGTTTAATAATTTTTTCTCGTTGAACAGTCACACATGGTTCAGTGTGATCACACTTATTTGATCATTTGTATCCATCAATTTGAACTTTTTTTGGTTTGTGTCCTCCAAAGGGGGAAGATTGTAACCAATTGAAATATTGTCCGATTGGCCGAGTAACCACGTTCAACCAGGTGACGGCGGGGATTGTCAAATAGACAGAACTAGAATTGTTATAGAAACGTATTCACTTCTGAAGTTTATTGATATAACTTTCCCTTATGACCCTCTTGTCCACCTCAAAAATTGTCACATTGAAGATACTTTTATATCATATGATACAAATATTCACGAACTTTTCAAAGATATAAGAAATAAAAAATATACTAAAAGAAGCACTTCAATCTCTCGTCACACTAATCAATCCCTTTTCGTTATGGTACATTCCCCACATTTCTTAAAAAGTCTGTTGAAATTTCCCCACACATGGGCGATCTCTCAAATTTACGGCCAATATCTCTTATCTCGACTCTGGCAAAAATAATTGAAAAACTCGTTAGAAAAAGGGTTAATGAATTTCTCATTTTCCATAACATCATCAAAGAAAATCGATTCGGATTCCATACTAATAAGAACACTCACGTTGCAATATTTTTCTTCCCTTATGAGGTATACTGTGATATAAACGCTGGAGATGCAGCTACAGCAGTGTTCTGTGACTCGAAAACGCTTTTGACTGCGTAGACCACAAAATACTTTTGCGTAAACTGCATTGGTATGGCTGTAGAGGTATGAAAAGGTTTGAGACTTATCTAACTGGTCAATTCGTGAAAGGCGATGAAACCTCAAAATATCTTGATATCGATTCAGGAGTGCCACGAAGATTGGTTTTAGGTCCGATTCCAATTTTTATGGCATATTAAATCTGTGAACGATCTGAACGAAATGATATTCAGAGATATGAATATCATCAAATCTTGATGCTATTCAAACCTTCTTTCCTTCAATATAAAAAAAACAAATTCAGTTGCTTTCAAATGTAATCATTGGAAACAGGGACTTTCCATCGACAACAAATTGTTTGAAACACATGTTATTCAAATGAAAAATAAAATTTCCTCAGGATGTTATGCAGTGAGAACCATTTCTTGGGAACTTCGTTCAGCCACAGTCATGTTGCGTATGGTTTAATAGAATCCCACGTGAGATATGCTATTCCTCTCTGGGGGAGTATGTTATTCCAATATGCTGGACTCTGTTCTCAAATTACAGAAGAGAGCCATTAGATATGTCTATAAATTGGGACCACTGTCTCCTGCAGGCACTTGTTTATAAAAAAAAAATATATTCACTGTTCTAGCTCTCTTTGTATTTGAAACTGTTTGTCTTGAAAAGACACATATTTTGACATATGAACGGCCTTCCCCGCTTCATTACACACGACAAGCATCCAGAAACTTCTTGAAATTATCCTTACCTTCGTCATCCCTGATAAAGAACTCCGTTGTCTATAAAAGTGTAAAGATGAACAATCACTTAAGAAAACCACATTAATTTTGGAAGCTTTGAATGAATTTTAAAAAAATTACTCATTAGCAGACCCTATTACAGCTTGCAATAATTCTATAATGATAACCCCAAATTTAGGCCAATGACTGATCTATTCATTCAATTCATCTATGTTCTTTTATATATTGACAATGTATATGAAAATATTCACTCTCATTTTATTTTTATCTTTATTATAACTACTATTATTGAGGATCCCATTGTGAATTATTGAGTTTTATGTTTTATTTATACTTTTTATGAAAACGTATCCATAGCAATAGCTGACACCTTGAAAAAAACAATTGACAAATTGTTCAAAATGCATTTCTTGAGTAATTTATTACTATTCATTTAATGTGTGAACTTGTGCTGTATCTTTATCTATATTTTGTATTATTCATCTCCTTTGCCTTGTCAATAAGAACCAGCTTCCTGAAACAATAAAGTATATTTTGATTTGATTACCCTTGTCTTTCATAGACACAATAATTTTCAAATTTATTTTGGATAATTTATTTATTAAAATCAACTATTGGTTAGAAAAAGTTTTTTCTCGAAATTCCACATATTGGTGACGAGGACAGGATTTACCGGAAGTACATACATAATTCGACATACAACCATTTCACCCTCATCATCCGGCTACGAATGGGGCGGCTGAAAATGCGGTACATTCCTTCAAAAAGTGTTCGAAGGTACTCGTAGCTCTGTTTAATTGAAAAAATCAAGGCCTTTAAACAATTATTTCAATTATCTTTTGAATTATATGAACTTGTTCTAACTGTTCCACCAATTGAAGTGAAATTTGTTAGGAGGACAGTTGATGAATTTTTTTGATCTGATAAAACCTAGTACAGAGGAGTGTGCTGAGAAAAAGGGGAAAAAGTATGGAATCAGTAGAAGCATTTTTGAGATTTCGAGAAGGATTTTTTAGATGAAAATGATAAAGCTCGGGTTGAAGCTGAAATAATGAAGGTATTGGGATATAAAAAAAATATTTGTCAATAAAATGGAAAAGACACAAGGACAAAAAAAACAAAAGAAAAAAACATACACCTATCATTGTATAGGTATTTGTAGACAGCTGTCTTGAGTAAAAGGATATTTTTCATTTCAAATGAAATTATAGCTTGGTACTGATATGTTACAGACTTGGACCCTGGGACTCAGAATAACACGTCAAAGTCGGGTATGTTAGTTGCAGTAGTTGAGTTGAGATGGCGTTAGCGTTGTGTTGATGCAGTCTCAATAAAAACTTAGAAATGTATGGATATCGTTTCAATCAGGTTTGCAGACATTAGTCATTTGTCTGCTTCACCTACCCTACAGTGATGAGATGCAATAACCGTTTACAGGTGATCAGCCTAAGTGGAAGGATCAATATCGATCCATTTCGCAACAAACATTTGCAAAGTAACGTTGTAGGACTTGAATGATTATCCTTCGGATGTAATCTAACGTCCGTCAAGGCATCAACCAAGAAAGTTGTTGTTTTCTATGGATGTAGTTGTTTTCCATGATGAGTGGAGTTGAACTTATATCGAGAGCTGAAGTTAACTGAAAACTGAAACGAAACAACTAGAGAATCTATCAATTCAATGAAAGTTGAGTGTGCTGCTTGAACTTATTTTATGGAAATCCCTTTTGCTTCAGATAAACCCACTGAAAATTCTACCGCGTTGGCTCGTCTGGCCGTGGCTTCCGATGTCACTTTAGCCCAGGCATGATTTCCAATAAGCAAAGACCCGATTAATTATTAACGCTTTAAATATGTTTTAAAATACATAACGCATATATAAATGTATCCAGAAAAAAATTTTTGAGTCAAATTTTAATAACAGCAGATTTCATTTGTTTTAGAGAATCAGCAAACTTTTAAGCTACTAATTCGGCGCTTTTCGTGACGTAAACGTCCGAGCAGCCAATAGGCGTAATCGGGTTGATTGTGACGTTAAATGGCAATTTTACCAAGTTTATTAAACTAATAATGTCAGAACTAGAACACTATTCGCAATGTCAAGCGACGATGGCGAATGTGAAGGGTGTTGAAACATTCGATCTGTCATAAACACAATATATTGTCAATTCAACAGTGCACATAAACCTTGTAATTTAAAAAAAATAAAAATTTTTTTTTTATTCATTTAACGTATGGCTACATCACAGGTAAGTGTATTACAAAAAAAATAGTTAAATTTCACAAACAGACATTAAGGTTACAAATATATTCTATTGACTCTCTTGTCGCAATCAGGAAATGGGTTGCCACTGTAGGAACTAATTGGGCAGTCCTCTACCAGGTGTTTAATAGTCTGTCTTTCAGCGCCGCAGTCACAATTTCGGGAAGGAATTTTTCCCCACCTGAAGAGTGAGTCGGAGCACCTGCCGCAATTCGGCCCTATCCTATTGAGTGTTGTCCAGATTCGTCTTGATTGATCAAAACCCTCTGGCTTGGTTGTAACGCATGGCATATCCCGGTTGGCAGGTGTGGCCTTCTTCTCCCAGTCTTCTTCCCACCGCTCAATTATGTTGAAGTTTTCTTCGATAAGGGTTTCTGCCGTTTTTAGAGGAGGGTTTCGTGAGCGTAGCCTATTTATGGTTCTGCCGGTAATTCCAACGTGGGAGCGGAGCACAGGAACGGCGTTGATTTTTCCATACTCCCTGACCAGAGCATGTTCTCGGCGAATTTGTGGGGGAGCTATGTGACTCAGTGTGGGTAGCCAATAGGTGGGCGTGGCCTTGATTGTGCCTGATATAGTATGCATAGTTTGATTAAATGGGCTTCCACACGTTTAGTGTGGGCTGTTTGGGTGCACAGTATTCCGAGTGCACAGTATTCCGAGACGGGGTACACTGAGCCCAGTGCTGTCGATCTGAGTGTGGCTGTGAAACCCCATGTGGTGCCGCATAGCTTTTGCAGGATATTATTTCGGGTTCTGAGTTTTGCAGGTGTCTTCATAAGGTGTTCTTTGAAGCCCAGCGTTCTGTCGAGTATGACACCCAAATATTTTTGGTGCATATTGTGACTGAGAAGCGTGCCTTCAAAGTTGATCTAAGTTGGTAGTTGGCCATCCTGTTGTTCAGGTGGAAGCACGATACTTCTGTCTTTGCGGCACTGGGCTGCAATCTCCAGTCGCGAAAATATCTACCAAGGGTAGCCAAGTCATTTGATAGAATTTGCTCAGTTATCTCAAACTCATTGTGGCTTGTAGCGAGCGCCCAGTTATCTGCGTAGCCGAACTTCTTCGATGTAGTTTCGGGCATGTCTGCTATGTAAAGACCAAAGAGCAGGGGAGCAAGCACCGATCCTTGTGGAAGGCCTTGGCCCCAGTTTCATTTTTGTACTGGTCTTGTCGCCCATGATGACTTGAAAAGATCTATTGGATAGCATGGCATTGATAACATCAGTCGTCTTTCTGCATGGGATAGCTCGCAATAATTCATATATAACTCCTTGTCGCCACACAGTGTCGTATGCCGCTGACAGGTCTATGAAAGCAGTAGATATCTTCAGTTGCTTTTGAAAGCCTGTTCCCACCTAGTTAGTTAGTGCGAGTACTTGGTATGTGCAGCTGCGGTCCGGACGAAATCCTGCTTGTTCCACAGGTATATATTGCAGTATTGTTGAACCAATCCTGTTATATAGTAAATTTGCCGCTATGCTTCAGGAATTCAGCATGGATGCCATCAAAAGCAGGGGCTTTTTCAGTTTTCATTTCGTTCAGGGCCCCCTCCACAGGTGAAGGGGTTGGCATATTCTGTTTCAAGAGCACAAGTGGACTTGATGGTCTTGAGAACTTTTTTAACTTTGATTATGTATATACGGTTTTGGGGTGCTCTTGAGGTAGACACTATGTGGGACGCCACTTGGTTTGGCGTTACTAGATTGATTGGGCAGTCCGGTGGGTTGCTACTGCCGAACTTTCGCAATAGGGACCAGGCTTGTCTGCTTGATTTTTGAAAGTCTTGAGTTTCAACTGTTTCAGTCCATTTTTCGTGCCTAGCAGTATCAATGCTGTGGAGTAAATCATCTGCAATTTCCTGCCTTCCATCGTCACAAAATTCTTCATACTGTCTCTTGCTCTCCTCAGTCCATCCAGGTATATTCACATTTCGGTAACCTCTAGGTATGGCTGCTTTTGCTGCTGTCATTATTGCCCCCGTCAATCTCTCGTAGTTTTCGCTCTTTGGTGGGATCCATCCCAAGCATTTATCGAGGTTATTAGAGAAATTAGGCCAGTTAGCTCTTTTGAAGTTCCATCTGGGGCGTGGAAACGATTTCATGACTGGGATGCCAATGCCAATTTTTATCAGAATTGGGCGGTGTTGGCTATGAGGGAAGTCGGGCATGACCTTTCTTGATGCTGATAAAAGTTGGCCTCTGTTGTTAGTGGTAACAAAAAAAGGTCGGGGTTATATTCCCTCATCCAGGCTGCAGATCGAAAAGTGCCTCTGTCTTTGGCGTCGAAAAGAAAAAGGGTACCGTGTTCCTCTGACCATTCCAGGAGGGACGTACCATTTATGTCATCGTCACGGTACTTCAACATCTCATGGTGGCTGTTGAAATTCCCTACGTATATGGCTGGGTGCTCGTAGAGGTTGAGTATATGGGCGGGCCAGGTGATAGCTGGTGGTTTGTAGGTGTTAGCTATTGTGATATCGCCAATTTTTACGGATAACTCATGGATGTTATTTTCAGTGGAGGTGGAAAGCAGGGATGCATTTTCTATTTTTGTGCTCACGTAGGTTGTCACACCATAGGCTCTGTCATAGGTAGCGCCCAATAGGTCAAAATATGGGATCTTTTCTCTTGAGCTCAGTTGAGCTTCATTTTCAATGTGCGTTTCCTGAATTGCGACCAGGTCAACATCGTTCCCTTTTAAAAATCTGTACAGAAATTGGCATTTTGGAAAAGAAGGAGAATTACCAACAGACTTTTCACAAGCTGTAGGAGCCATTGGAAATATTTTGAAAATTTCTTGTCCACGCCCATTGCTCTCGGTTTATAGCAGTGTTTAGGGTGCAAATCTGGTGTTTTTTTCTGACATGTAGTTTGGATATATTCCCTGTGTATTTTTTGGGATATTATTCCAGTATTTCTTGCGTATTTTCCAGATCCAGTTTTCTTAAACCGCTTGTATTGTACTCTCTGGTACCCCAAGGGAACATCGTTTCGCATTGCGATCTCATCTCATGGCTAGCTCGTCTCTGGTCACTGACAATGCTTATGTGTCTTGTCCCAACTTATATGTTGTCCAGTGTTTTTCTCGGCCAGGTCTTGCTTCACCTTGTAACGCCAAGGTTTTTCCATAGCTGTAGAGGCCGTTGATCCCATTGTCCCTGTGATGCAGGCAAGTCTTTGAACTTTGTCTGGTTTTGTTACAGCGATTATGTGGTCTGCGTCTTTGATCAACACACCACGGAAGCGTACATAGTATCCGGCCACAATTAGTGTGGTATTAACTGTTTTTGGTCAATTTCATCAGATGTTGGTTCCAGGTCAGTTTCGAGGACAGTATCACCCCGAAATATTTGGCCTTTCTCTTTGTCCATATAGTTTTGTGCTCCACAAGCCTTCTTGTTTCTGTATTCTGAATATTACTATGATGGCTTTTTGAGGGTTGACGTTCAGTCTCTACATCTTGGGATATCTGAGCATAGTGTTGTATTTCTTCTGTTGTGAAACAACTATATCGTTGGTGTACCCAATGATTATATGACATTTTTCCTTCTGGGTTAGATAATGTTGAGAAAATCAAAATAAATGCTATGATAAATATCCCAAGTCTACAGTAGTCCATCCATGTTCAGATTCCACAGGAATGGAGGAAGAACTCTTCCCGGAAGGAACATGCTGGCTGCTTGGGCTGCTTTAGTATCCTCCATTGAGATTGTATGAATGATCTTCTTTCATAGCACTGAATCCACCCAGTTCATACAAGAGATCCCGACCTCTTTTCATCTGAGAGACTTGATGATTGAGTCAATGAAAATATTTTGAAGTCCCCTGTATATCTTTTTCTTGGCGGGTGGGAAAAATCGTGTTCAACCATGCGCTTTGGATTGATCGCGAGTGTGGAGCTCAGGACTTTGCATATGCAACTTCCTCACTGCCTCCTCAAAACCCACCTCGTAGTTCACCAGATCCATTCGAAAACCGCCAGAGACATTAATTTACAACAAAACTGGAAGCCTAAGTATTAATCAGTGTATTGTTTTGTTCCTCATCATGGTTTCTAAGATTCCTGTCGTAACATTTCACAACTGTTCACTTTGCATCATGAATTCGTTTGCTTGTCCTTGTCCCATCTACGTTTGTCATTATACTTGTTAGGTTGCTTAGGACCTTATTTGCCTTCTCGCAGGTTTTTTCGACATGTATTGTCATGCTCATTCCTTTATCCCGGTACACTTCAAGGTATTTGATTTCGCGACCCATGCTGATATCCTTTTTTTCAAATTTGATGGCTGACTCGCTCATTTTTCTTTCACCTGTTAGCGCAGCGATTTCTTCTTGTGCTACTGCCACTTTGAGTCCAATTTCCTCCATTAGGTCTTGTATTATTTGCTAGACCCATGATTTCAAATTTTGTCAATGGTTTCCTGATCCGATCTTTGTTTTTGCGATGGATTCCAACAGTGTACAACAATAATTTACAATACGAACGAATAAGCCTCCATTTGAAAACGTGTGAAGAAAAGATTATCTCATATTTATCCAAACCCATGAAATGCCTAAATGCCGATTTGAATTCTACATGTACTCATTCACAGGTTGAACTATTTTGAAAAATATTTTGTAAAATAACCAATTGACAACTCAGACATTAGCACTGTATGAAATCTTCTTATTTTTATGATGATTTTTCAACACAAGAAATAAGTTTCCAATGAATGTAAAATAATTTAACTCTGCAAATTCTCCGTTTGAGGCATTTCTGGCATCTTTATCAATATATATTTTCATTATCTCAGCTTGACTCCATCAAACAGTTCTGATATTGTCTGTGTGTTTTGGAAAGAAATACTTTATTTTAATCATGAAACTCATCTGAATCATACTACATTGAGAGAATTCGGAAAAAATAATACCATATTCATTCCGAATTGACTTCAATTCCATCTAGTGCAACTCCAACAAATGATCATGCTGAATGAATAATTTCAAAACGCAAACCATAAAGATATTTTCTTTCATTTTTGTCCAAACAAAATATAACCGCACCGAGATATCTCACTCACTGGCATCACTTTGCTAAAAAAGAATCTATTTTTGACCACTTATAGGTTCATTCACCGGTAAATCGTACACTGAAATGACCTGTTTTACCCAAATTTACCAGAAGTTACTAAGATTCTGAATTATTCGGTCACGATCACGGCCCATAGATGTAAAGATTCGACTAATAGAATAATGAAGTTGTTATAATCTGACAATCCCACAACTTCTCTCTATGAGTAAGGAGAATATGTCCCACGTCCACGTCCACGTCCCAATGTAAATTAATTGAAGTCTTTTTTTATATGAATCTGAATTTTATCAAGTATGTTCGACATTAAAAACTGGAATATTTTTATCGTTTCATAAGTTATGTCATGAGCAGAACAGGTATAGAAATGAGTAGAATTCATTCGAAAGAAATTCAGACTATTACAAAGGAGACAATGTTTTTCTCCTTCATTGAGGAATTCCATCTCCGGTTGCAAGAACTGGCTCGTGTTGAAGTAGTTTTTTTCGGGATGAACAATCCCCCTCGTCGAGTGAACTGTATACATAAACCTATCAACTGGAAGCTATGCAACAATTTCAACATTTTTCGTTAATGTTCACTTCAAAAACTCTTCTACTTTTTAATCAATTTTTATACTATCTTAAAGCCCTGTTTGGTCCAATCGTCTTTTCATTTCCCAACTGACTGGAAAATGTTTTCAACCGCTATCTTAGTTGCCTTACCAACCTAGTTTGCTTGATTCGAAATAGCAGTATCTCATCTATCACATTGAGACCTGAAACCAGGGTTGAGACTTTGATTTTTTTTCCGAAAATTGGTGGGAAATGAAAATACAGAACCCCCAGTATGACATTCGATACTCTGGTATTAGTAACGGTCATACTTTTGTTAAATATATCAGTAGATGTCATAGTGTTTTTATGTATTTAGTTTTTCCAATATGAGTTGTTAAACTTGTCCCTATTTCATTTCAATTACCATTTGCTGTTGCCCTCGTTGCAATCCCTACAAAAATGGGGCCCAATTCCACTCAGGTTGAAACACGTACCTACATATCACTGAACAACTGACCTCATTGATTTATTTTCCCCGTATTGGTAAGAAGATATACATTCGTCAAATTACGAGATAACCTGCTCGAAGGACGAAATTTTGATTGTTTGGTCAATAGAGAGGGAGCCAGAATGAACCCAAAAATTGTATGTAAATTTTTGGGAATATATAAGGATTTTCATAAAATCAGATGTGGAACCAGCAGCGACTGAAAAAGTCACTATTTTCTATCATTCCAAATATTTATATTGAAAAAATAGAATCTCATCTCGAAATATAAAAAAATATGGAAAAATACGGTGCAGTAGGGTCAAGAAAGTGTTCTTCTATCTTTCCATTTTTGAAAACAAATTAATTTCTCAAAATTCTCAGTTGAGTATGTTTTCCTTTTAGATTATATGAGTGTAGATCATTGAATAGATTATTAGTGATCCTACAGAACTGCAATGTAGTTGAAGATTTATTTGTTCAACACAAAGCACTGAAAATTTGAAACAATGATGGCAGTCGGAAAAGTAGATTTCAGAATTCACTTATTGATTCCGAGTTGTCATCAATCAGGCTAATGAATCATGTGTAAGGAAAACTTTAATTTTTATTGGAAACAGATCTTAATTTTTCTATAAACCTTCATCTTTCCAAAATTGGGGGAGAATTCTAATCATGAATGCTTCCTAATATTTCTAGTAATCTGACTCAAATCAAAATGAATGAGTACAACCAGCACTGAAGGATAGAGACATTACTTACTTGTTTTAAGGTTGTCGACGATGTGGTCAGTTGATTACTCTCGTTTCAGACGTCCATCGTTTTACTGGATTTGAAAGGATTTCACGATATTACGTATGCTCGTAGTTGCGATCGTCCTCTGGTAAATACTTACAAGCCTAGGTGCTACTTATTTATTTATATGTCTATCGGTGCAATGGTGCGTGTATTTCCGCCATGTGCAGTGGTGCGTGTTATTTCACGTCATGTGCTGGTGCTGGAAGTTTCCATACGTTCTTGATCTCAACGCTTGGTTGACTAAAGGTGTTATTGGCTTCGATGGAGGCGGCCTCTTTGAACTTTCGTTCAAACCTATGCTCCCCTCTAGGCTGTAGAACCCTTGCGTCGTTTCGATTTTGACGTAACTCCGCATTGAGTCCATTTCTTGTGCTCATTCAATCTCTCCGATGACTTTCTCTTCGTCCCTCCAATGTGGAAATCTCCGCATTCACAGTGAACTTGATAAATACGACACTAACTGATTTCATTCCTGTTGTCAGGTTTGGTTATGGCAAGTAAACGTGAGTTACTGCCGGATTGGAAGCAGCTCTTGATGTTGAAGTTGTTTCCGATCCTTCTGATATTATTGGAGACACCTCTGATGTACGGAAGGCAGATCACTGTCCTTTGTTGTTGCTCTTCAGATGTCTTCGGTCTCTGGGGTTGTTTCAATACTTCTTCTAGGAGTAGGTGAAGGTTCTCTCTGATGAGGTTTAATTCGGCATCTAGTGACATTTCGTCGATGAATATGTGCATCGCTCTTTTAACCAATGTTCTCACGATCCCTCTCTTTGTTGAAATCGGATGGTTGGAGCTGCAGTTGAGATACTATCCCGTATGTCTTCTTTCTATCGCCAGAGGTACGGAACATACAGGAAAGGTGAGGCACTGTTGGTTTCCATTTATATCGTGAATTTGATCGAATCCCTGATGCTCTTAATTCTTGGGAAAAAATCCTGGAGATGTTTATATCCTTGATTTCTCATAATGAAGGGGTCATACACGTACCTCAACCGTATAGCCATCTCCTCGAACTACTACATGTATGTTGGCGATAATTGGAGAAAGGGAAGATCCCATCGGGAGTCCGTCGACTTGAGAGAAGAATCGGTTCTTTTGTTGGAATTATCAGTTGTGATCCTCAAATTGTAATTGAAATTACAAATTCAATTTATCACTTCCAATTCCATTATATGACTCTCAAATTGATCAGCAGAGACATCTGCAGCACTTTCACCCTCAAAAAATTGTTATCTCTTCTGGTTGAGTTGGAAGTAGAGAATTATAAATGCCCCCGAAAATTACGAATAATTTACATTTTCGATGATTGTCAGACTTGTACCCGCCATATTTTCCTATAAATAACTAGAGAGCATACTTTCTTAGAATTTTGGCTTTGATAGCTTCTGGAGCCAGGATTTTCACGTACATTCTCAGTTATATATTCGGTATCATCAACCACAAATAAAAAAACTGCAATCCTTATTATTGACCCTCTCAAAAAGTACCTCATAAGAAAAATCGCTCACAAAACTTTTGCCTTCCAAAATATCAGAGGATTTCTTTAAGTTCCAACTATTTTTATCCTGCCAAAATTTCTGAGTAAAATGACTAGGTCACAATGAAATTGACGCCGACGGACAAATGGACGCTAATTGATCTCATGCTTTCCTATAAATCGAAATCGTTAAAAAGGTGGATATTCTGATTATTTCCCGAAGCAATTATCATTCGCTTGATTCCAGTGACATTTCAAAGTACACGATATCAACAACGTATGCAAATCTTGATAATTTGCTATAGGAAGTGGTATATAAATTCACCATATTGAATTACTTGGTAAGTCAATACAAAATGTGAGCATTGAACGTGAAGTGAACACGATATTCTGCACACGTACTGCTCCGATAGATTGGCTTCGAATCAAACAAAAGATCTGTGAATATCCCGTATGATGTTTACTTCCACAAAGGCGATATTCGATAGGCATATCATTCAAGAACAGCATGAAACGATCATGCATTCGTTTCAAATAACTCGATAAACTCAAAGTTATATATTCAATTTCCACACAAACATACTGGGCATCAAAAAACTCCCAAACTAAGAAAATGAAAGAAAGGGAACCTTCCCTCATCTTGTTCTCTCGGTCTTCGACGATTTTTCTGCAAAATAGCAAGGATACATCAAAATATATTTGAATTTCGATATGTCCACACAACCTTCATACTCTTTGCAATATTCGTTCGTGAGAAAACATGTTATGAGTCAAGATAAACCGAAAACTTTTTGACGAAAACACCACAATAATAGTGCGGTGGAAAAATTCGAAAAAATTCTTTTTAATCTATCATCGGCTTCTGGTTTATCAGCAAACCCTTATTGAGCTGACAGTTTTCGTGGTTGCTATAGACTGAATCAGTTGTTCTCAACCTGGGGGTCCTGACCCCCTAGGGGGTCGCCTAGCCGATTCAACTGTAAAAATGAACATTCTGCAGTATTAGCGTCCTTCACTTAGAATTGGGTTTCGTAGTAGCGGGAATAGGAGACAATGAGTAGCCTGAATATAAAATTACCGACGTTTCGACGTTTCGACGTTTTTTTGGCGTCTTTAATAAGGCTGAAAATACATGAAATGTTTAATATCTCATGTTAATAAAAACATTATTGTTAAAAGTTGACAGACAAGGGAACAAAAGATATGGTAAAAAACAACAAACAACAATCAATATATAAAATAAAATATAACAAGATACGAGAAGTGACATGAACCATACAGGGTGATTCAAAAGTACTTTGACAAACTTCAGGAGGTGATTCCTCACAATATTCTAATATGAATTGCTCAAATAAATATATGCCCGGAAACGCGGTGTTGAAGTTTTATTTTTATTTTCGTTTTTTTCTAAATAACTTTCGAAATACTGAACATAATAGAACAAAATTGGTATTGAGAGATTTTCTGAGGTGTCAAATTCGAACCTGATGTTATCATTGCTCTTACTCGTAGGGGGCGCCACCCATACGTCTTTTTTTTTGAAGATTCATAACTCTTTTGAGCTCACTTCTAGCACATTTTTCAGTGGAAAAATAAATGTCTCTATCATATCCACGTAAAAAAGCTACCTGTGTTACAAGTCGCTATAAGCAACCGTTTTCTAGATATTTGGACTTGAAAATTTCAAGTCGATTATTTGATAATCGATGCGTGTTGGAGTTATTTATTACCATTATTTTGCATTTTTCACAAGAAGGCTTAGGAAATGAATTTGAAATTGGAGTAAGTAGTTTTGGTTTTTTGTAGGCGGCGCCACCTATTCTATTTATTTTTACTCGTTTGAAATAGTTATTTTTGTATCAAGGGTGCAAAATAAATTTGCAAAAAATATCAACATTTTATTTCAAGAAATTTTGAATATGTATAATGAAATAAAATAAAGGAAACTCAATTGTATTCAAATAAATTGTTCAAAGTGTCCACCTTCAGCAAAGATACAGGCATTCAGACCTCTAATCATTGAACCTCGTACCCGCTCAAAAATAATTGGTGTGTTTCTTTTTGTTTCACAGGCGTCCACTATTCGGTTTCTCAGATCTTCCCCGTTCGCTACTGAAGTTTTATAACTAGTGACTTCAAATGACCCCAAAAATAAAAATCTAGCGGTTCAGATCTGGGGACCTTGGTGCCCACGCCTGGTTAGGTTCTTCTACACCCCTACCGATCTATCGATTTGGCTACGATGCTAAAATGGGCCGGATCCCCATCATGCATAAACCACATGCGGATACGAGTTTCCAATGGTACATTCTGAAGTAGTCCCAGCAATTCATTTTCTAAAAAGTCTCTGTAAGTTGCGTCATTCAGTCGGAACGGAAGAAAGAAAGGACCTATCAAGAAATTATCAATTATTGCCGCCCATACATTCACAGAAAATTGATACTGATAATGTATTTCACTAACTGCGTGCGGATTTTCCACAGCCCAAACATGGTTGTTATGGAAGTTTGTGATAGCATTTCGAAGAAGCTTGCCTCGTCCGTGAAAAGTACATATCTCAGAAATTGAGGATTTCCAGCAGATTTTCTCAAAAATCTCTGACACATAGTAATGGGTTGGGGAAAATTCTCGTGGCAAAAGAGCTTGTACCCTTTGAATATGGTATGGATAGAATTGTTGATCGTGGATAAATCTCCAAAGTGTGGACGGAGTAGAATTGAGAGTTTCAGCAATTATTCTCCCGAGAGCGTTCAAAATAGCTTTTTCGAATTCTGGGGTTTGGACTGCTCGTGATCTTCCAATAATATCAGCTGCCCTCTTGAAACTACCTGTTTCTGCCAAACTGGTAAATGTTGGAGCTGAAGGCAGTACTCGATTAGGAAATCGCTCCTGGTAAATAAGTCTTGCTTCTCGCACATTGCCATCCGCAAGGCCATAAACGAAATGCATATCGGCTAAATGAGCATTATTGTTTAAATAATCCATTTTTCCAAAATAAGTGTTTTAAAACTCACAGAAACTTCAACAAAACAATAAAACGTTTGAGTGTCACATAATATGTATATCCAAAACTACTTACTTGAACGTCAAATTCATTTCCTAAGCATTCTTGTGAAAAATGCAAAATAATGTTAATAACTTCAACACGCATCGATTATCAGATAATCGACTTGAAATTTTCAAGTCCAAATACCTAGAAAACGGTTGCTTATAGCGACTTGTAACAGAGGTAGCTTTTTCACGTAGATATGATAGAGGAATTTCTTTCTCGAAAAATGTGCTAGAAGTACGCTCAAAAAAGTTATGGATCTTGAAAAATGGAAAAGACGTGTAGGTGGCGCCCCCTACGAGTAAGAGCGATAATACTCTCAATACTAGTTTTCGTTCAATTAAAGACCGTTTTCCGAAAGTTATTTAAAAAAAACGAAAATAAAAATAAAACTTCAACACCCTGTATCTTGGAAACGGAGCGTTTCCGGACAGATATTCATCTGGACAATTCATATTAGAATATTGTGAAGAATTACCTCCTGAGGTTTGTCAAAGTACTTTTGAATCACCCTGTATATTAAAATAATAGCAAATAAAGATCTACCCTTCCGAATGGGTCCAATAGATCGATTATTTCACTGAAAATCCACATGGTTTATCAAATGACGGATTTATTAGTGTGAATACAATTTCTGGAACACTATGGTCGCAAATAGATTCGTATGGATAGTGAGGTGAGCATCGAATAGATTCCTTTATTTATAGAAACTTACAGCTTTTCGAAAAAACCCAAAAATCAAAAACAGATGATAAGTATATATTGTTGTTTAGTTCGGTATTCTCGAACAAGAACACCTGGAATTAGACGAACCCTTTAGTCTGCTTTATTGTGGATTTTTTTTAATATTCATTTGAAAGATGGTTGTAGCAAACGCTCAATCTATCTGTATTCATTATCATGTTCACGGTATCATTCAGGAATATTCGGACCATTTCGCTGATATTTCCCTTATAGTGATTATTTTCTGTATCCACGATTGTGACTGCCGAAATATACGAGTTATAACGAAATAACGGAAGATCTTAATAAAAACGAAAGTTTTCTCAAAACCAATCAAAAATAGTCATCATGAACGCAAACAAAGGAAACGCTACAGTCATAATGGATAGAAACGAGTATCATTCGGGCATGGAAGAGTTATTGCAGGATTCGAATATATACAGGATGTTGAAAAAAGATCACACTAATAAATTCCAAACTGACGCCAAAAATATCATTTATGAACTCAGAATCAATAACCTCATTGACGAATCTGAACAGGAAAGACTTAAAATACACAACGCGGTTCCACCATACGGCCTTCGTAAGACACATAAACAGACCCTTAGTCTCAGACCCGTAGTTGAGCTGTATAGACGCACCCTCCTATAAGCTGGCAGTTTTCATTCACAATAGCCTGGTACAACTAACGACTACCTTCGAGTACAATATCAAGCACTCATTCGAATTTGTCAAATATTCAGAAACAGTAATACTTCCAGAACCTTATATTCTCGTTTCTTCAGATGTGACTTCCTTGTTCAGCAATATACCAAGAAAACTAATATTGAAGATATATCTGTTTGAGTCAAGCTATTTTTCGTTTAATGGTAATATATATCAACAACTTGATGGTACTGCAATTATCAATCCCAGTTCTGGCTAATTTAGGGATAAAAGACTCAGTCGATAGTTGTCCTGAATACCTCCCATTTAGGGTCCCGTTTCTGAAAATCTTCGTGGATGACACGATCATGGCAATTCCAAACAATAAAATTACCAAAATTCTAAAAGTATTCAAAAATTATCATCCTGGTATCCAATTCATCTCAGAGACGGAAGTCGAAGCAACGATTCCTTTTTCTGATATACTAGTAATGCGACAACCAGATGGAAATCTGACAACAAATTGATATGCAAAACCCACAACCTCGGGTAGACTTCTGAATTAATTTTCAAATCACTCTTTACAACACAAAATCAGCACAGATAAAAATTTACTTAACAGATTCCATCACCTCAGCAGTACAGACTATCAGAAAGATAATGAGACCAAAGTTAGAAAAATGCTAAAAGGCAATAATTTTCCATCCAATAAGTTCCCACACATAAGTCGATTATCTGAAAAAATAATGAATTGTTTGAAAACCTATAACCCTTATGAAATCAAAATAGCATTACATACTATTAATCAAATCAATAGCTTATTCACAAGACTGAAAGACAAATCACCAACTTCCGATTGCTCCAAATTGGTATATAAAATAAACTGCCACAACTGCGAAACATGTTACATTGGAATGACCAAACAACATCTAAAGACTAGAATTCAACAACACAAATATGACTGCAAGGAAAAAAAAATAAGGACAGATCCAATAAAACGGCACTAGCACTACATCATTTCGATGGGAGACATGAATTCAATTTAAAAAAGTCACAATCGTGGAGGATAAAATAATCACTATAAGAGAAATATTCCTGAATGATACCGTGAACATGATAACGGATACAGATAGATTGAGCTTTTGCTACAACCATTTCTCAATTAAATATAAAAATTTTTTCCACAATTAACCAGACTAAAGGGCTCATCTAATTCCAGGTATTCTCGGTCGAAAATACCGTACTCAGCGAAAATATATACTAATAATCTGTTGTTGCTTTTTGTTTTTGTTTTTTTGAATAGTTCTAAGTTTTTATAAATAGAGAAATCTATTCGGTGCTCAACTCCGTAATATCCATACGAATTCTATTTCCGACCATAGTGTTCCAGAAATTTCATTCACACTAACAAATCCATCATTTGATAAACCATGGGGGTTTCTCGTGAAATAATCGATCTATTGGAAAACAATTTCGTCTGACCCATTGAAAAGATAGATCTTCATTGGCTTTCATTTCAATATATGGTTTATGTTACTTCTCGTATTTTGTTATATTTTATTTTATATGTTGTGACCATTTGGTGATTGTTGTTTTTTACCTTATTTTTTGTTCGCTTGTGTGTCTACTTTCAACAATCGTGTTTCTATTGAAATGAGATATTAAACATTCAATGTATTTTCAGCCTTGATTAACACGCCGAATACACGTCGGAACTTCGGCAATTTGATATTCAGACTACTTATTGTGTCCTATTCTCGCTATCTCAAAACCCAATATGAAAATAAAAACCATATCAGTTCTGAGTATAAAAGAAAATACACATCGATCACCGAAAGTTTTAAACTAACACCAATAGAAATCGCCACATCAATGTGATTAGTGCGCCCGTTTCTCATTGAAACATTTTTTGAATCGAAGAGCTGTTATCGCTATTCAGAAAACGAATAATTCGTTTTCTGAATTTAGGTGGTTTTCCTATTAACTTTCTTTGGACCATAGAAGAAAATGTCAACTCACACAAGTAGAAGGTGGAAAATTGAATCAATCACTCTAAAGGTTCCGTCGTTGATTCCAGTTATTTATTTTATTCAACATATGCACCAAAACTGACAGACTTGAATTCCACTAACCGGATTCAAAATAAAGGAAACAACTTTTCTATCAAATTGTGTACTCACTTCTTCGTCGGCAATTATCTGTTTCATATGCGATATTAATGTTATTTTAACGCAAAAAAGTTGAAATTTTTTCGGTAGGATTGCCTACCGTTTTTTTTCCAAGTTATCACATATTTAGGCCATCCTACCGAGAAAAAACAACTTTTTTGCATACAAATAACATTAATATCGCTTATGAAACAGATAATAATTTCCAGTGAATTTATTGAAAACAATAGAGATAAAACTGAGAAATCTGATAAATCTGGAGTATATAAATTAACTTGTGGCTCTTGTGCAAGGTTTTACATAGGAACAGGCAGAACATTAAAAAAACGAATATCAGAACATAGGAACTGGTTCGTCAATGGAAAAAAAAACACCTTTCGACTGGAAAACATTGTTTTGTTAACGATTTCGAAATATTGCATACAGAAAAAAAAAGTTATAAACTCGACCTTCTAGAATGTCTCGAAATAATAAATGCAAGAATTGACGATTTTTGCTTGATGACCGGACTAACCTTAATAATTATCCTGTGTTGAATTTGTTTCAATGAAGATTAAACAGGTATTGGATATGATCTCCATTCTACTTGGTCTCATTCCCTAATGGATAATCCTCAACCTTCGAGTGGTGGCGTACACCATGAGACCAGGTTTCGACATTACTGACATTTGATTGAAAATGGGAGTAGCAGGCTTTCTCTTATCAGTAGCTGTAACGATTGTCGGTACTTATCGACAGTACAAATTTGACTAGTGTATTTTTTTAATTTTTTTTACAAAATAAACCTGTTATAGTTTTTTTTGAGGTGCGCTAAATGAATACATACTTTAATGTTCAATATTTTCAGATGTCATTTATTGCGCGCATAATCCAGACAAAAAATCATGGAAAGTTTTCTCTAGATGATTTGGTAAATGATTTGTTCAAATCTTATTTACCTACACGAGTACGTTTGACAGGTACATGAGCTTGTTTGGCAGGTCTCCCACAGATATTGAAGCTTCATCTCAAAAAAATTACAAGCTTATGACAACTTCCTGTGGAAGTCAATATTCTACGGAGTCGATGTTCCGAGCGTGGATGAAAAAAACATAAAAACAAGGTTTTATTTGGAGCATTCAACTCCATTATATTCAAGATGCAAACAGACCCTGATGGAAACAGAATAACTGACAGATTTTTCGTCAAAACTATTCAGTAATTTTAATGAATATATGATTTTTTTTGTCTAATTTCATAGTGGAAAATTTGTATTGTTTTATTTTTGTCATTTAAATGAAGTTTTCCATGTACGGAATGATTTTCACAGTGAAAAAACATGACTTCAACTTTGAAAATTTGTGGAGATATTTGATTATTGTCAGATGAATAAAATGTTGGTGTTCAACAACAAAAAAGAAATAAGTACAAAAAATTAACAGACCTGGTCTCAGAGACAGTCCGCCACCCAACTTGCCACTGAATTTCACGCAACCACTGAAAGGTTAATATAATCAATAATCATTAGAATCACATACCTGCTTTTACCTGCCTTGACTATTCGATATGATACATCGTGATTGTTCAGTTAGTATTCTCTCCACCTGAAGAAGCTATTGCTATACAATACAAAAACACATGTGTGGTTTTGTAAACCCAGTTTAGTGAAAATAATTCAGTGAAGTGAGTATATTTTGTTTACTTCGATATGGATGTACAACAAGTATCGGCCACATCAATTCAAAATTCAAAAAATAAAATACTTTTTACTGTGGCGGAGGAGTTTGGAAAAAGGATATATAGGTATGGTATTGCATGGTATGATGACAATCAAATGTGATGGAAAAGAAAACGTCAAATTTCAAAAGTAAAAATAATGAGAAAGAAGAAACACTGAATGGTGGATACATGAGATTGATGGCAACATATTCTGCCCCCTCGATGTTATTTAAATTCACTATTTTATATCGAATTTTTATCAAATAAAATATTAGATGAACTTTTTATTTGATTCCTTACTTAACATTTGCATAGAAAAAATTATAGAAGATCAAAAAATAAAAATATACAGATTACGTGAGATAAATATCCATATCAATTATATTCGAAGTTGAAGAAACTTCGTTCCTGACGAGGGTCTCCGGACAGCAGACGTTTTTTTTTTGGTATCAAATGTTCAAACTATTGAAGAAAACAAGGTTGAAAATTAATTGGAGAAGTTTAAGTGAAAAATTACATATTTGAACCTTCAGAGAATTTGGAGTATTCAATATTACGAATATTTCTGAATGGAAGGCATTTCTCTAGTCAGGAGATGCCACTGAAAACGTGTGAGTCGCCGTAAGTATGCCTTGGCAGATACAGTTGGTAGCCAATTTCAATATCACGTGCTTATGAAAAACTAACTTTCGTGACTGAAGATGATAACTATTGAAAAGATAAACATCTGATTGCATGAACACCCCAGTCATACTTCCAAATAAATCAACAATATTTTTATTCAATATAATCAACAAAAACAAAAGACTACTACCAGACGAAAATCAGGATATGAAAAACAGGGATAACAATAGACCGAATACCTTCAGTTGCTTGAGCTGTATTAATTACAACTATTTTGCTTCTGTTACCAAATCGAATATCTTGACACTCATTCAAGTTATGAATAATATTCCCAGCACATATAAATAATGATGCCTTAAATGAAGCGATCAATTAATGAATCATGAACAATTTTAAATAGCCTCAAATAACTGCGCTCAATTCATCAATGTTGTTGGGAGAATTCCTAGCGCCATCATCAACGCATTTACAATAAATTCGACACATATTCACTTCTATAATCCAAAATTATGTCTCTGTAGTCCAATATTGAGCTGTTGAAACCTATCAAAAATAAATCGGATGATTTCTCAGAATATACCCAGGAGAAGCTGACAGAAAATATTCTCTAGAGCAGCAAGCAAAAAAAAAATATGAAACTCATTGGCACCAAATATTCCGATGAAAAAAATGGTCCAGATCCAGGAACTGTTTGCCAATAAGTGCCTGATAACTACGGTATTGTGGTTGGATCTAGAGCCGACAGAAATGATAAATGATATTTATAGATTGTTGCATGATTAAAATGAACTGAATATGAAAAAGTATAAAAAAAATATATTAGATGAGAAATATATTGAGTGAAAAGACAAAAACTGGTCAAGGAAGCATCAGACTAATATGATTTTGTGAATGTGTGGATGTTTTCCGGAAAAAAGAGATATCAAATTTATCACCTCTGAAAAATCCGAATTTGTTTTACTTCTAATGTAAACACCCCGTTTTCCCGTTATCAATGAAGCAGAGTTTCTAACCTTATTGTTTATACTTCAGATATTCCGGAGATTAATCAGGCGAAATTACCCATAATGATAAATCTAACATTGAATTTATTTCCGCTTTATTTTAGGTCGACTTAACTATACGAACATTATCGAATCGAACATCAATAATTATTTTCCTTGAACCGCGCTCTCTGCTAATTGATTCAGTCAATTTCTATCCCGAGAATATTTCAAGATACCTGTATTTCCGATATAATACTCCGAATTGATTCCATTTATTGAAAATCCACCCAATCACACGTGAAATCTTATCGTTCTGGGACCGAAGCTGACCGTATCGATCTGAAGAAACGAAAATAGTAAAGTAAGTCATTTCGGTGTAGCAAATTTACGAACCATCAGCCCCGAACTTAACGTTCTACTGTTAATGGGCACATCCTATAAGTGTAAGTAAGAAATCGCAGGCCCCAGCCCATAACGCTAATTGGTATAGTATCGTTACTCCGCTCCATATCTATTTTGAGCAGCCTCCATTGGCAAAATCAGTAAAATCGGCCATCAAACGGGTATAGACATCCATTCTATAACCGGTAAAACCTTACGATACAAATATTGCAGGGTTTTAATGCTTCTTTCATGGCTTCCTTTCCGGAGAGGGTGTAATAGGCATTGACGATATAAGCGGCGATGCCTTATTTTATATATGATCTCTTCAATTAGGAGATAGTTTATGGGAAATCGTTAATTGTTTCTGTTTCTTATTGTTTCAATCCGCAACGGACCTTCAAGATCCATTCCTTATTCGCACCACCATCACCCAAATATATGGCTATTTTCAATGCGTTATTGAACATACATTTATATTTTTGCGAAATTAAATGAAGGATTTCTTGGCATTATTATAAATTATCAATCATGTGTCCAATTTGTAACAGTTCACTTTCCAAAGGAGATAAGTTTTAATTTTGTGAAATATTCAGGATCACTTCTTTTTTATGATTCGATTCATTCACAGAAACAATAATACACTATTAACAATGATATAATATTAACGATTAATCAAGGCGAATCAACAAAAATCGATGAATTGGTAATCATTTTGAAAATAGTAATTGAATATTCTCAGAAAGTACATACTTGTTCCAAGAATATATATTTGTAAACAGAAAGGGAATATGCTCTAATTAGCCAAAAATGGATGGATGACTATTTCAAAATATAACCGATTACATCGACTATTTCAATTTGTATTAAATATACTTTGGGTTATGAGATACATGAATTATAAAACATATTGATACGTGTAGTTTTCGAATGCTAATCAATAATTTTTTACTAATAGTTATGTTATTAGTTTTCTGATGAATCGTGAATAAAAACTTTATGATAATCGATTATGAATGAAAAGGGAAACATTCTCAATTGAATATTGATAAAATGATTTTTCTGTGAATTGAAAAATCCACGTTTAAAATGAAGATATTTTTTGTGAATGTCTAACAGAAAACAACTACTTCCCCGGCTAAAGCCACGCTGGACATTGAACTACATCTGATAGATATTCTAAAAAGGCCCTAACTCAAAAGAAAAAATCTGAAATTGAAAATTTGCATTTTCATTCAGATAGTTATCTTTCAGTCGCAAATGATTCCACATCTGATTTTATGAACATCCTGTTTATATTTTCAACAAATCCATTATGAATGTTTCAATTTGTTTTTAATATTTTATCTTATTGGTTTTTCATTTTGTTCGGAAGAACATACAGTTTTGGGCCCAAAACTCATCAGAAATTCGACCAAGGTGATTTCAAATAATTTTTTTGAAAACTATTTTGATTGAATACATGAAAAAAATCAAGGAAATAAAAAGTTAAATTGCATTATTGAAACATAACATCAAATAACTCATTCTGGTGTAGAAGGTGCAAGCTTTGCTTTTTTTTCTATTGCCTTATTTTCTGTTTCTGTTTCACTACAAATTATCACGAAGCGGAAACTAACTGAAGATAACATGTCTGCTGCCTACGATACTGTAAATCACCAGAGGCTGATATCAAAGTTCTATGACTCCACAAGATATTTCCGTTTGACCAAATCAGTGGAATGTTCTCTTCAAAACTGAAGTTCCTATGTAATACTACAATCCAAGAATAGTCGATGGGTGAACCAAAAAAACGGCTTGCATCAGAGAAGCGTCCTTGCGCCAACCCTTAACAAAATCTACACCAACGACCAACCCACAAATGAACGGACAAGACGGTTCATATATGCCGATGACACTGCCGTATCAACTCCAGGCAGAATTTTCGAAGATGTAGAGCATAAACACACGCCCTCGATGATCTAGCAGCCTACCATAAAAATGATCTTCCCAGACCTGACTCTACCAAGACACAGGTGTGCGCTTTCATCCTAGAAACAAGGAGGCATAAAGAAAGCTGGAGGTATCTTGGCGAAGCCAAGATTTGGTGCACAATGACACACCAAAATACTATGGCATTCAATTGGATCGAATCCTCACCTTCCCGCGACACTGCCAAGAGGTCAAAGGGAAAGAATGCGCAAGAAACAACATCATCCCAAAACTAATAAACACGAAATGGAAAGCACAGCCTCATACCATTCGAAAAATTTGCCAAATATAGGGACGATAGAGATAGGTCGATGATTTTCAACAGGGTTTATATCGCCCTTTTTGAAAACTGAAATGACCTTACTGATTTCAAATTTATCTGGCAAAGTACCCCCTCTTATGCAAGCATTGAAAAGACACGTGAGTGGTTCGATCAAATAAAAACTTGTTTCTTTCATTATTCTACTATTAAGGGTATAGACATCAAAACAATTGGGGTTTTTCAACTCACTAATGGCAGGAGACGAGTTGCTACGAAATCTGAACGGAAAAAACAAGAAACCGATCACAGACACCCCTTATACGGGCATCAACTTCAACCACGTAGACTCTGGTTCCAGAAAAATTCTTATGGATGACAAACCCATGAAGCACGCATAACTAACTCATAGTGCGAGTCCACTACCCACACACACACTGATGCAAAAAAGAACTGCCTCCTGGACACCATTCATTGACGTGGAGGGCTCTTAACAGATTGAGAACAGGCGTTTCACGATGTGATAGCAACCTAACAAAATTGAGATATATAGAGGACGACACATGTGAATGCGGCGCAATCCAATACCACCAACATCTGACCATATATCCTAACATGGAAGATATTGCACAGACTTCATATCTGACGTGGCCGATTTCTGGAAGCCCAAAATTTGACATGGGTACCCGGACACGGAAAGTAAGTAAGTTTACCAAATTTGTTCATGCTAACTCTTGCTATGGAAATGGGAAATGAAACCACGTATAGGCTCGTTTGGAAAGCTTACTGACGGAAGTACTTGCCGTCAGTAAACTCGCCAGTTGCAGAAAAAATTAAAAATAAGTGAAAATTTTCCAAATAATAAAAAAAAAATTATGAAAAGTATCTAGATTGTGGGATATAAGGCAAAATGTTCATAAGAATCGAAGAAACACTGCTTTTGGACGTCTTTCACAAGAATTTAAAGGAATAGAGGGTTTTGAAAACACTGATTTGACCATGCTGAAGAACAAATTGGAAACGATAAGAACTGTATACAGGCAAGAATTAAATAATATTTTGAATTCCAAAAAGGTGCATCTGGTACAGATGATCTGAATTAGCCGAAACTGGTTTGGTTTCCAAAGCAGATAATTTTTCGAAGAATATTACTATCAGCAGGAATACAACGAACAACATGGTGAGAGTATGTTTTTATGTTCACAGAGAACATATAATCATACATTATACAGTGCGGCTTTTAATAGTCCCTTCCCCCCTGCTAACTTTTGAACGGTTCTACGTAGAACAATGAAAAAAATCATATTGAATGATATCACCAATTCTGTTTTTTATAAAAAGACATTGCCATTTGCCGGTAGATGACGCGAGGGGGGCACATCAACTTGAAAATTTCAAATGAAGGGGGGGTCGTTTAAAAGATAATTCAATTCTCTTTTCAACGATTCCATTTTTTTCAATTGCGTTCAAACGTCTTCCAACAATGGGCATTTGAAATGTCAAATATAAGTGCGGATCTGAATACCGTTACCTCAATAACTTTTGAACGGTTTGATGTGAAACAATGAGACATGAAATTTATTGAATGGTATTACTGGTCCTACTTCTTGAGAGGAGATACATTACAATTACTCGACAAAGGGCGATGGGAGCACATCAACTTGAAAATTTTGAAAGGCAGGTCGATTTGCACATCGTTGACAAGGTAATTCAATTTTTCTTTCAACTATGGTTGTTCCGCGGAATCACAATTGCGAGTGCGGCGTTTCATAGCCTCCATCCCTTCACCCCCACTGTTAACTTCTAAACGCTTCGACATAGAATAACAGGATCAAAATTATTTTGAATGATATCACCGAGAGGTACTACTCTTTAAACAATTTAGCATGAGGAGTCAAGTGGCACATCGTTGAAAAAAGAATTTTTTTTTTTCAACCATCCTGATTTTTTTCTTTCAACCGTTTTTTCACAATATACATTTCAAATGCATATTGTGAAAAACTGAATCAACGGAATTGATAGAAAACTAAATTGTTGAAGAGAGAATTGAGTTATATTCTCAACGATATATGACTTGACCCCCATGCTATTTGATATTTTTGAGTTGATGTGCCCCGCCATCTATCGGGCACTCACAATATCTTTCATTTCAAAAAGTAGTATCGGTGATATCATTCAATACCTTTTTTTATTGTTCTACGTCGAACCGTTTAGAAGTTAACAGGGGCGGAGGACTATTAAAAGCAGCATGTTATATATCATATATTATACAGGGTGTTTCAAAACTGAGTATAATAATTTCAACAACAGATTCTTGACATTTGTCGAAACAAATCATCCTAATATAAATTTTCCACAATATACCTTATTTTCAGACTGGTACTCAAAACTTATAGCCAATAACTGTGCTCCAAAACGATTTGAAAATGTCTGTGTCACCAGATTCATGTTTATGTTCTGACGAACGAAGGATGAATTGTAATATAATAACGCTATGGCAACACAGATAATTTCAAATCTTTTGGAGCGCTCTCATGCTAGACCTTTGAAGCTGTGGTTTGAACATGGAACAGTTTGTGGAAAAATGGAATTGGGATTTTTTGTTTGGAAAGATGTCAGGAATCTGTTGTTGTAATAATAATACTGAGACTTGAACACCCTGTATGTTGATTATTGAAAACTTCCTTTATGAACCAAACATTCTATATTGCCATGGTACCTCCTCCACAGAAGTAATCTGTATATTCACCACGTAAAATATTTGCTGTGGTTCTACATCTTGTTATTTTCTTTGTCTTCAAATCATCTAAAATACCAATAACAATAATTTCAACAGCAGCATGAACCACTGCTCCTGGAGCCATTTTGTTCCTGTAGTAACCAACGAGTAAACTATCTGATGTGTATACAAGGTAAGGATGGCGAGTGTACTAACGGCAAGTACTTTCCGCCAGTGAACTTTCCAAATGTAAACGAGCCTCATTCCATTCCGATGATAAAATGTTTTTGGATGTATTCTGGTGATCAAATCTTTTTTTTTATTGTGTGAAGGGGTTGTAGTCTCTGGGGCGCTAAAGCTGTTGATTTTTCATCATTCCCCACGATTACTTTAGTTTTGAGTTCCGTCTCAATCTCTCACACTGTAAACTCATCCATTGACATTCATCATTATTATAGGAGAATAACTGATATTATCTTATCCAGCAAAGTGCGGATACCTCTTCATTGTTTTGCTTTTTTGACGTTGTTTGGGTGTCATGTCATTGGCGATGAATAAGGATTTCTCTTATTGCGTATTTCAATTTTTTTTTTAATGGAAATGAACTCTATTTTCATTGGAAACGACTTTGATTTCGCCGGGGCGTAATAATTACTCGAATATATTGCCTAAACTTCTACTCCAGCATTTTTCTCAGTTGTAATATAATATTTACCTTGTATGTTTCAGTCTGAATATAACAATACGTCTTAGGTCTGATTATAACAATACTTATTTTCTCGATTATTTTTTTTATTCAAATATTTTCCATTATTTCCTGTTTCAACTGATTTTATTTCTTCGATATGTTTAGCCTTCTGCTGATTTCTATAACTCTAGCGCAATTCTGATTGAAGCTTCAATAACCGACTTCTATCCTTGTTTCGTTGTTGTTCTGATCTGATCTAATACCATTTCGATTCTTTCAGTAATCCTAGCAAAATCTGGCTCGAGCAAGTATTCTAGTGTATGGTTTCCCTCGGCTTGAGAGTTATGGAGTGAGAGCCCAGAGCCGCCAGACCTACGATATATTAATAAACCTGAGATTTTTTCTGTAGATACTATAGTAGGTAAGAACAGAATGGGTTTTAGCTAACCTTAAACAGGAGGGGGTAACGTAACGGGTACTGGAGATACTACGTTAAAATATGAATCCTGATTTTTTAATATGTTTGAAAAAACACTTTATAAACTAGTATTGACTATTGCCAGAAGCTTTTGGCGGGTAATAACAATATTATTCGAATTGCCAATAACTATCCTAAAGATTCAACATTCTTCTAGACTGTCTAACCAGCTCTTTAGAGCAAAATCTATTTGCAATTTAGCAAAAAAATAAATTATTGAACCACCCTCAACCCCAAAAAACCCAAAGGAATCTATAAATATACTAGTTGCCGATCTAGAAAGATTGGGCAGCAAAATTTTGCAACTCTTGTCGAACAGTAAAAAAATTCGACAACTAGGAAAACTCCTGCATATCCACATATGAACAACTTCGACGAAGCCTGGGAGAAAGACATATCGAAAACCATACTGTAATTATGACTTTGGCAGCACTCAACACAGCTATTTTTTTTGAGTTCTGAATACCTTTTGACAACTACACCAATTGAGATATCAACTTGCGGTATTTGAAATTGTTATAATACATTAATCACGGATTATTTGAACAAAATGAAAAAAAATGGTTAAAAATTTTTATGAAATTTATTGTCTCAAGATATAGAGAAAGCTATAACATAACATTCGATTTGAATTTTCAGCGCTATTCGTTGAAACACATATCACAACATTTTTTTGACATCCATTGTAGAGAATCCAATCAATTCAAGCTTTTTTAAACATTTGTTTAAACAATGAAAACATTTTTTTAAATGATCTCTCAACAATGAAACGAAAAAAATAGAGAAATATTTAATTATTCCATTTGTTTGAAAAAATTGTTTGAATACATAGATTTTCCATATCTTGAAACAATGATAACAATGAATGTTATTTAAAAAATGACACTTTTTTTATTTTCCCAATTTGTTGTTGCTTGGAATAATTCATAATTCAATCTAAACTTATATGAGTAACTGGTTTTGAGTAGGCGCCAAAAAAAACAGCAATTGAATTATGTTAAGCGTAAAATGATGGGAGCTGGAATGCCTGGCGGCATTTTGATGTATTTTTTCAAGAAATTTAATAATATTTGTTGGTTGTTTGTTTGGCGCGAATCAAAATAAGTTACTCACACTAGTTCGGGACCTCAGTTACTATTAGGACTGAGAAGATAAATTTTATTATTTTTCAATTACTTTTTTCGTCGTATAATTTTTTTGTATTTTTTTTTATTTTTCAGGCTAAAATCCACTAATATCTACCTACCCAATGGACTCCAGGTATCCATTGTGTTGTAGTGACATCAGAACTACATAAATGTGCCAAGTTTCAACAGAATCGGTTCACAGATGAAAAATCAATCATCCCCTATTTTTCTACCCTTAGGGGTGGAATATTGTTGGGAACCTCGTCGAGGACCATCCTCGGCCCAGCTACGAAATTTAACATTTAATTCTCTCAAAATTAAATGAAAAATTTCTGCCCTGGCCGAGAATCGAACTCACGACCTTTCGATCATGAGTCGGACGCTAACTCACCGCGCCAATCCCCCCACATAGGGGCGGTTATTCCTTGTCAAATTCTCATTTGACCAACTCTGAAGTATACCCGTACCGAAAAAAAAATCATCTAGATCGGATAACCCAGTACAAAGTTATGAGTGGTAGAATCGGTTGACGGGTGAAAATTCATTGGATGAACGATAAATATACCCTATTTTTCTAACGTTGGAGTGAATTTTCATTTTAATTCGAAATCGAACCTCAAAAAAAAATACGCTTTGACTAGATGACCTCCTTTTTTTTGTCGGTTAAAAGAAAGTTTATTAACAATAGGCTCAGTTCATAGAAAATCTGTGACTTTTTGTTTGCGGATTTTGATGTGCAGGTTTGAAACACTTTTTTAAACTTGTGAACCAGTCTATAAGGTTATTCGCAGTAAAATTTCCTCATCAATGATATTTGGAATGATAAACTCAATATCGTCTATTTGCCCATATTTCAAATTGAACACTGTTATTGATTGAAGTAATCTGCATTCAGCGAATCCGCGAAGATTCTCAAAACATGAAGCACAGAAAACACAAAAGAGTGAAAGAGGGTGCCCTGCTCGAAATAACTGAAAGTGACAGATAAACAAATGAGACTGATATCCAGCTCTATAGATATTCCCTATTTGAGATATTGCTCCTCAGGCAAAGTACACTTTTCAATAATGTCTAATGGAAATGAAAGCGATGCCTTTCCCTCTCTTTGTTCTAACTTGTCAATGTATCTCTGGAGCCCCGTTCGTGAGGTACGAATTTGTATGAAAAATTATGGAATGGCACAGTGTGGATGCTGCAGAGGGGTTTTCTTCTCATGAAACGAAACGGTTGATAATATTGGATTCGCAATTATTTCCTGGTGATATGGATGAAATGAAGATTCGAAGGAACATGCAGGGTGCTTTCATGAGATCAATAACTTGATAACAATTTTTTCCGTACCATCCATTTATATTTTTTTTATACTACAGTAACTTTTTAATTTGGGCAACTTGGAGGGTTCAAACGAATTTCTGAATGTAAATAACTTGGTTCTCGAAATACAGGGAGACTTGTGACGTGACTTCAATTTGAAAAATAATAAGTTCCTCTTTAGGGTCATAACCATTTTCCAGACCCACCAGTCCGAGAGAAAAACTAGCGGAAATTTCGGATAGGTGATGAAATTTATATGAAGAAGTGAAACTACCATTATTTGAGAATTTCAGCGGGGATCAAATTCAATAGGATGTTTGGAATGTTATTGACAATTCCAATTTGGAAGGATTACAGAAACGAAGGAAGGACTTTCAAAGGTTCTCCACTCAAGTTCTGAAACTATAGTTGTTTGTTGTCAGTCGCAAGTACTTTTCCGAATGAAGATATGGTACAAAACAAAACAAAATAATCATTTGACGCCGATTTTTATTAATTTTTTTATTTCTTCTTCTTGCCAACATTGCTGAACTTTCTAAAAATCCTCCTTTCAGAAATTTGTTTGCTTCTAATATTCTAACACATATAGTTTTTTTTTAAGCCTTTTTTTTTAATCCTATAACTTGGGGAAGGTTTCACCCGCAGGAATCTTCCATGATAGCATGTGTGCTTGATAGAGATGGATAAATGGGATTTTAATTTCATTTTTCTGTAGATTCAAGAAAAATTCAAGAAGTGCCGAAGTGCTTGAGATCCATATCACATAGCATCACCGCACTTTTTACCTAGATCCACTGAATTTCAAGGTCAAGCTGATCGATTCCTGTCTTTTGATATGATTTTGAAATGATGATTTTCCATGTCAGATTGAATATGTCCCTAGATTTAGAAGTTTTACCCGGTTGAATTATCGAAGTCCACAGGTAATCCGGAAACTAACTGAGAGATGGCGCTGAAATTAGTGATTTCCAAATATGCTACGATTAATGTTCAATTTACATATATATATATATATATAAATTGTTATGACAATGATATTTAAAAACTGCATAAATACCTGCTATGATTGTTTTTTAAAAAGAAATTGTACGTTTTGCATTTGAAATCCTTTTCCATATTCTAGTCGACGCAGATAATTCAAGAGGATGGCAGTAGAGTTTTTCTATTATCATCATTATGTTTGATCAGTTCAAATTGGAACAACCTATAAAAAAATAAATATAAATTTAGAAATAAATATTTAGAATTCAACTGACTATTAATATTTATATGCAAGAAACATCCTGTATACAAATTGAGAAACAAAAGGAAACATGACAGGCAAATGTCATATTATTTCCTTCTAAATGATCAAATTAATAAAATTTGAACATAAAAAAATGGAAAATGTCAACTTTGAAGAAAATTTGTAAATAGTACTGTGTAGATATTAAATTTGTGAATAACATAAGTAGAATAGGAAAGTTGGAAAATGTGTTTTAAAAAAGGTGCTAATAGTGAAAATTGATAAAAGATAAAAAAAGTGATAATGACCAAGAAAAAAGAAAAATAAATAGTCGAAAAACTGAAAATGAAGCAGAACTGTATCAATTTTGGAGGAAAAATGCTTATAACTGAGTCATTTGAGAGACATTCATGCATACAATCAACGTTGTAACAAATCAGGAGCAAAATCTACTAAGAAACCACTTACCAAGAATTGGAGGTTAGAGTCCCAACTTTTTACTTTACTAGTAGTAAGGAGGCCAAATTTTGCAAGACAACCTAACCACAGAACATTCTTGGTGCAAGAAATACTCATAACAGGTATTTTATTTACGTAAACTCAATCAAGTCGAAATATTCATCGAACTGAACATTCTTGGTTTGATTACAAAAAACACATTATTTTGAGTGGAAACATTCTTCTTCTGTTTTTCAAAAAGACTGAGAATAACCTATAAAAATTTATTTTGGAATATTTCTCTTATGGCGCATGAGCAAGCAAATTCAAAGTTTATAATGATGATTGGTTGAAGAGTATTACTAATATAATATAGATATCGTAGGCATGATTTATTTAAGTGATATTACAATGAAAAACAACTATTTTACTATTTTTGGACTCATTTCAGTCAAAGAGCCGGTGGGAGATCGACCTTCACCATATAACTCAGAGAATTTTTTTACAAATAAAATTTTTAAACAAATATGTTTTGAAAACCTTGCCTACAAAAAGTTTTCATAGCATTTTTAATCAATTTAAATTTTTTCATTTCACTTTTTTGATAAACCAAATGAGTTTCATCTCAACGATAGTTTTAAATAGAATATGCCTAGGTGGTTGCCTACTTATTTCGGGTTGGCTCCTGGCAAGAGATGTGAACAGGTGTCAATATACACCGATCTGTTAACCAACAAAATTGATATCATAGGTAAGATAATTTAATTCAAAACCAAGGGTATGGGTTTTCCTGAAAAAAATCAATAAAATATTATTGCAAAGCTATGAAGTCTTTAAATTTTGCTATTTGATAGGTGCGAAAAGGGGTAGAGCGTCCGAGGTCCGTGTGATAGAACAGGAGACAACATAGCAGGAACCTGACCGTTGAATGTACCCGAGTGGATGCTGTGAATGGGTACGGACAGATTTGTTTACACTCGACGTAATTTTGAACTCTAATTTATTATAACTCTAATTTCGACACAATTTTTTTATTTCACACTATTTATACTTACAGCTAGAAATAACCAAAAAAAAATTCAATATATTAAAAAATTTAAAAAAAAAAAAATTCAAATTTTTTTTCCATCTCAAAGCAAAATTATAAAATTTAAAAATCTTAAAAAAATCTTTATTTTATATTTAAAATTAAATGAAGAATAATTTATTTATTATTTAAAAATCGAATAATGCAAAACAGGAAAAACAAGTGATTTTTTAAATTTCGTATAAAAATGAAAAAAAATGATAATATAAAAAATAAAATTTAATACATTTATTTGTTAAAAATTAAGTTTAAAAAAATTTACTTTTAAAAAATTCACTCCCCCCTGTCCTCCACTTATTTTCCTTGCATCACTTTCCCGGACCCCACGTTATTTCCCCCTTTTTATTTTTCCCTTTCTTCCCCTGGCCAAAAAAATTTTTTTTGTACATTTTTTAAATATCATTTTTTTTTTTAAAAAAAAATTCCTATTATCACATTTTGGGTTTTAAAAAATTTTTTTTTTTTTTTTTTTTTTTTAAAAAAATTTTAAAAAATAATAAAAATTTTAAATTTTTTTAAAATATATTAAATTTTATAAAAAAATATAAAAAAATTATTAAATTAATTAATTAAAAATATAAAATTTTTTAAAAAAAAATTTTTTTTTTTAAAATATTTGTTTATTTAAATTTTTATTTTAAATAAAAATTGTTTGTTATCAAAAAAAAAAATTATTTTTAATTAAATTTAAAATTTTTATTTTAATATTTTTAAATAAAAAAATATTTTGGAACTTTTTTTGAAAACCCCCAAAGGGCAAATTTTTTCCCTTTAGAATTTTTGAAAAACTTTTTTTTTTTTTGGGGAAAGGGTAATGTTTAAGGAAAGGCCTAAGAGTTTTTCTTTACATGAAAGACTCCCCTTAATTTTCGACAATGAATCACATCCTAGAAATTTTCGCACTTATTTGGTAACACCCTGTATATATAAATATATATATTTATATGTTAATATATATATATATATATATAACTATAGCCACAAAACATAACGAGGCACAAAAAAATTGCAAACTTTCTGCCAAGGTAGGTCACCTGTTTGTGTATTGTTTCCCAATGTATGTTACAGAAAAAATTTTTTCCCCCAAACCATGTTTTTTTTTATTAAAAAAAAAAAAAAAAGAATTGAAAAAATCCCCGGAGGGGAAACGTCTTCTCCTACGATCTACTAGAACATTGTTTTCAAAGAAACCAAAATCCAAGAAAACCTTCCCTAAAAATATATATATATATATATATATATATATATATATATATATATATATATATATATTTATATACAGGGTGTTACCCAATAAGTGCGAAAGTTTTGAGGGGGTGATTCCTTGTTCAAAATTAAAGGCGGTCTTTCATACAAACAAAGCTCCTAGGCCTTCCATCGGAAAGTTACACGCTGCCAAAAAAGAGAAGAAAATTTTTTTTTTTTCGTGAAATTGCTGTTATGGCATTTTTCGGGCATGTTCTACCAAAAAAAAGTCTACCTATGAATATTTTTTCAATTTTGTTGTGATCTTTCAAAGGGATGAAACATGCAACTTCTTTCTAATTTTTTACCAAAACTTTTTAACGTAACAAAATTTCTCAATTTAAAAAATTTGGGGTTGATAAGAACGTTTCATTGAAAAAAAATTCTTAACTCCTTATTGGGAAAAGCAAAGTTTCCCCTAAAAAAAAATAATAAGTATGAACGGGTTTTTTTTAAGGAATAAAAAAATCGTTGTCCAAACAAAACGTGACAGCCACCTGTTTTTTGATTCCATTTTCAGAAGATCCTTCATCCAAAATTTTTTTTTTTTTTGGGAAATATTGTTTTGGACCAACCCCGAGTTGAAAAAATTTGGAATGGATCGTTCTATCACCATCATTTTTTTAAATTTAAAAAATTTTGTTTCTTCAAAAAAATTTTGGAAAAATGGTTAAATCAAGATGAATCGTTAGCATAGTTTTTTTTTTTTAGATTTTATTTGGCGAGTTATTTTTTTTAAAAAATTTTTTTGGCCCCCCCCCATGTAAAAGAATGATAAAAATTTTTTCCATGAAAATTTTTCCGAACACTTTCAAGAACAATTTTTTTTCCTGTTATTTTTTAATTATATTATATAGCGAGGGGGGGGGGGGTAGAGAGGTGGCGATTTTTCCCAAAAATTTTTTTAAAAACGCGAGAAATTCTTTGGTCATAATTGAAAAATCTTATAAAAAAATTTTTCACCTAGTAAATTTAGAAATGGTATGGGGGCGATACCTAAAGAAAAAAAAGGTTGATCCGATTCCATTATTGTTCAGATACCATTTTTATGAAATGAAAATTACCTCGTTATTCAAAATATCCACGGGGAAACGCAAGCCCAAGGGGGTGTAGAGATGCGGATTTGCCAGGGGACTTTTAAAAGAAGGACGGGGGACCATTTGAGGGTCTGAACGCGAAAAAAAAATTCCTTCTCCTAGTTGACCCTATCGATTTTGATGATATCCCCCCACCCCCCCAAAAAAAAAAAAGTTCGAAGAGAGTTCTACAAAAAAGTCCAATGAAGTTTTATCGAAAAACCATAATTTTTTCTCATAACGTATAATTTTAAGTTGGGGGGGGAGGGGGGGGGGGCGGGTCCGAAAATTTTTTTTTTGGCTGCGCTTTTCGGGGACGATAATTTTTCGAGTCACCGACTTTCTATAACGAAGAAATTTTCTAGAGTCGATTGGGGGCAAGTGTCCCCTTTAAAAAAAAATTTTTTTCGTTTCAAATCGAAAAGTCCAATAAAGTTTTTCGATCCAGTCAAAAACAATATTTTTTGTCGGGGAGGAGGGAGGGCTGCGCCCCCCCTCAAATCTTAGAATTTTTCACAGATCACGAATATGTAATTAGTTTTTCTCTATCTGCCACACGACGGTCATAAAACCCAGCTCACGTTCCCCGTTGGCGTTGCATGTTTCACCCCTTTAAATGATCACAATAAAATTAAAAATATATTCATGGGCAGCCTTTTTATTGGTAATACATGCCCACAGAGTGCCAATTCTCCAACTATTCAGCAATTTAAAGAAAAAAAACTTTTTTTTTCTCATTTTTGGAAGCGTGTAATTTTCAAGAAAAAGCCTGAGAGTTTTTCTTTACATGAAAGAACCCCCTTAATTTTCGACAAGAAATCACCTCCCAGAAACTTTCGCACTTATTTGGTAACACTCTCTATATATAAATATATATATATATATATATATATATATATATATATATATATATATATATATATAGTAGTTTTGAGTTTCTTGAACCAGGAATATACAATGTCTTGGGGTTTCGGTTCTTTTTGTGAATGACAGTCTTCTTTTAGGAGATAAACATTTATGTCGTCGACGTTCCGACCGTGTCCACGGTCTTCTTCAGGAACTAACAATTATCAGCTGGACCAATATTTCGAAAAATGCAAAGTGTAAAAGCAGCAGATGATATATTTTCCATAATTATACAATTTTTTTTCCTCCTCTTCATTGTGTATAAATAACCGGGAGACTTTGTTGTTGTTCTTTTAATAAGAAATCAAACGTGAGCAATCTCCTAAGGACGCTGGTTGATATATATATATATATATATATTTATATATATATATATATATATATATATATATATATATATATATATATTTATATATATATATATATATATATATATATATATATAGTCGAACTTGACCTATTTTTGTTTGCCAATATATTTCAAAATATACATTAAAAATTCAGTCAGAAATCATGGAGTACTCAAAAATATGTTAATGATTGATTGAATATACAAACTTACACGCAGAAAAAATAATTCTGAATTTTCGAAACGAAGATTTGATATGCGGAAAACAATGAGTACATATTCGCAGAAATATAGTGGAGTTTATTCTGAAAAACAATCATTAGGTTTTCCTCTGAATCAGTTACTTGTGGGAAATATATTTTAATCAGATGCCGCTTTCCGAAATAGAATTCAACGAATCCAAGATTAATCATGAACATTAATTATATCCTCTATCCGAATTGAAATCAATGATTCCAAGGAAAGATCGGTTGGCTTTTAGGAGCACACACAGCAGCGTTTATATTCATATCTGGAAAATCTCTATTCGAAACCCTTATTACCATTCAAATTATTTCCTTCGGGATTCAGAAGACACATTCACTCGGAAAATAAACCACCATGACTTCAAAGCATCTTTCCTTTTATTGAATATGACATATCTATAGACGGAGCCATTCCTTTCAGATAAAACACATAATCGTGCCTGATCTCGATTTGAGGATAAATTAATTAATGGAGAGGTATTCTATTTAGATCGCCATTAGACGCTTTGAATATGACGAGAAAACTTATACGATGTATTGATTATTGATATGATCCTGCATCGAAAATTTTTTAGATTCCAAGTTTCAATGACCCATTAACTCATTGAGAGGTTTGTCTCTCCTGTCAGTAAATTTTTTTTTCTATTGGTAAAATGAACATTGTGGCATTGCAAAAAAAATAAATAAAATAAAAAAGAAAAAACATCTTCGAGCAGGATGCGACTTCTGTCTTTCCAGTCCATACTCTAACCATCTGAGCTATCGAGGACACAGATTTCACTGCATTTCGAGGATATGGCTTTTTTTCCAGAATTTAATGTTAGTTGTTGTGGGAGGGATTATGAAGGTACGGGACCTCATGTACTATCAGTGACCATCAAGATCAATTAATTTTCCTAACGTCGCCGTGGATTGTCAGCTCTAGTCAAAAGGTCAGGCGCTGACCTCCGACCACTGAACGAAGTTTGCGACATAAATACAAAAGAGAAATATAGCTTCTGTGGGTATACATATATTTATATATTTATAGATATATATAGATATATATATATATATATATATATAAGTAAAATGAAAATTGTGGCATTGCAGGCAAATTTCTGAATTAATGAAAAAGAAAACATACTCGAGCAGGATTCGAACCTGCGACCTTTGGATTTATAGTCCATACTCTTTTTTTTTTCTTCTATTTAAAAATTTGTCTGAAATGCCCAATAATATTCTACTTATATATATTCATAGACGCTATATTTCTCCTTTGTTTTCTATTAGGTAGATTTCAAAGAAATACTACCCATTGGGAATTCACCGTTTAAATATATATATATATATATATATATATATATATATATATATATATATATATATATATATATAATATATATATATATATATATATATATATATATATATATATATATATATATAATTATATATATATATATATATATACAGTGCTAGTCAAAAGTCCCCTCCCCCCCTCGTATCTTTTGAACGGGTATACTTATAATAATGAAATTTGGAGGGTGGAAATAAACGGAAGTAGGCTTCTCAACTGGTCATAACAGGTGACGCAATAGTCATAAATGACGTCACAAGGCCACTGTGACCAATAATTTTAAATGGGACCCTATGGCAAGTGACAGCTCGTTTGAAAGGTATTGACAATACCTATTCAGTCATATCAATTTTGTTTGGGTTTCGGCTGATTTTGATTGATAAATTGAAGAAATACGAAAATTATAGTTTCGCATTTAATTAATAAAGATTTTAAAGTACGCCTCTGGTTAATTGTCAAAAAGGTTGACGTTTTTGAATTCTCTACTTGTCAAAAGTGTTTATACCTTGAAAATTTACCTAAGCTATTGTTTAACGAGACGTTTAAGTTTTTTTTTTTTATGTTCTGGTTCCCACGAAAAGGGATATCCTGTTATGTTCAGAGAACATCGTGGGAACCAAGGGAAAGAAGGTAGGAGTTGGTGTTCTTCTTAAATTTCTGAAGGTTGTATGCCTCGGGGAACACCTCCCTGGGCAATGAGTTCCAAAGCCTCGCTGTTCGTTGGATGAACGAGTCTTTGGAAAGTGATGTTCTGCAGGTCTCCAAAGTGACCACGAAGGGGTGTGATGACTGAACTTGACGGGTTAATCTCGAAGAGACTGCCAAAGCAGGAACGATTGTTGATATTTCAGAAGAGCATCGCCCATGGAAATATCTATAAAATAGAGACAAATCGCCAACTTTTCTACGGTGTTCCAGACAAGTGAGCGAGTTTGTAAGCGAGGCATCACCGACGAGACGAATTGCCCTTTTTTGGACAGAATCCAATAGCCTCAGGATATGTTTAGGTGCCGCACTCCAAATATGGGAACAGTATTCCAGGACAGGTCGGATCTGTGCCTTATAGATCATAAGCAGCTGACTGGGGGTGAAATAGCTCTTGCACGAAACAAAAAACCAAGTTTTTGGGATGCACTTTGGCAATGGACCTTACGTGATTTTCCCAGGAAAGGTTATTGCTGATAGTAATACCAAGCATCGATATGGATGACTTTAGTGGTATGGTTACTCCTGACAAAGTTATGTTAGGCACAGTGAGATCGGCTTTTCTAGAGAAAAGACATGCTTGTGTTTTGTTTGCATTGAATTCTACCAAGTTATTAGATCCCCATTCGAGAATTGTTGCTAAGTCCATATTTATATTATTAACATTTCTTCCTCGTTCATTTCTGGTTTCACGGGCTGATATAGGGGCCCTGGAAGAGAAAGCGGTATGGAGGGTACTATCATCGGCAAAGCTGTGTACTGGACATGAAGTTGCTTTCAACAGGTCGTTGATGTGAAGTAGAAATAGTGTTGGTGCGAGAATAGATCCTTGCGGAACACCAGCATTTATGAGTAGAGTGTCAGATGAAACTCCATCGACCACTACATGGAGAGACCTGTTTGAGAGAAAACTAGCAAGCAGAGAACACAGCTGAGGGGGCAAGTCATAAGACGGAAGCTTGGCGAGGAGTCCCTGGTGCCAAACTCGATCGAACGCCTTGGAGATATCTAATGCCACAGCTAAAGTTTCTCCATACTTTTCAATAGATAGCTGCCATATATGTGAGACGTAAGCGAGCAGGTACCAGTTGATCTCTGATGGCAAGCCATTTGCCTATCGTTGACAATTCCTGAGTCTTCCAGATATTTCATGAGCTCGATGTTGATGGCTTTTTTCCATGACCTTTGAAATAATAGATAGCAGTGCGATAGGTCTGTTGTTGCTAGGTAGGGCCTTTTTGCCTTTTTAGGGGCTGGCTGTACTCTTGCAATTTTCCAATTGGACGGAAATACCCCAAATTGTAAGAGTGGTTGAACAACTTGCAAAGAACAGGTGTTAGTTCGGGGGCACATTTCTTGAGAACAATCGGCGGGATTCCGTCAGATCCACAGGCTTTGTTGGTGTTGAGACCCAGCAAAATCTTTCTGATAGTACGTTGGCGAAAGGTGATCTCGGGCATGTGACTGTCAATAGGTGTAATGTTCGGGGGTTGTTTTCCCGATGAATCCAGAGTGGAATTTCCAGCAAATAGGTGCGCAAAGATATTGGCTTTTTCCTGGGCAGTCGTTGCTAGTGTTCCATCTCCTTTGGTTAGAGGAGGAAATGAGCTGGAAGTGAAGTTTCTTCCCACAGCTTTGGCGAAAGACCAAAATGAACGGGATCCGTTAGGACATTCAACAAGTTTTGATCTTATTTTGGCATTGTGGGCATCTTTTGAGCATTCTATTGTCTCTTTGCATATGCCTCTAGCCTCGACATATGCTGCTCTGGTCTCAGGGCCCGGATTTTTTAGCCACCGATGGTATGCTGCCTGTTTGGAAGCCACAGCTCTAGAGCAGTTTCTGTTAAACCAGGTCTTATCGGATGATGTTCTTCTTTCGGTATTCGGTATGTAAGTTTGCATCCCCAACATGATGATTTCAGAAATTGTTTACATAGGCAAAATGGTACGTACTGTAGCCGACAAAGTAGCAGCTATCTTAATAATTGGTGAATGTAGAAACAATTTCCATGCAGCGGAACGACTGTTTAATGAGAGGTACCCCGATCGCCCTATATCGAGGGTTTATTTGAGGGAGCTTCTTCGGAAGTTTGGAGCATCAGGTAGTGTTCAAGATGCCAAACGATCTGGTCGACCAACAATTAGTGATGACAAAAAAATTGACATAATTGGAGAAATGGTAGTAAACCCTACTTCTTCCACAGCCCAAGTTGCGTCTATCTGGAAGTCAGTCAAAGGACAGTACATAGGGTGTTGGCTAAAAACAAATTTCATCCATACAAATTAAAAATGGTGCACCAACTTTCAGATGATGACCCCGACCGAAGACTAGAATTCTGTGAAACTATGTCCAATAAAATGAACCAACAACCAGGCTACATACAGACAATTTGTTTTAGTGACGAAAGTACTTTCTTTCTCAATGGAAATGTTAACACTCAAAATGTGAGGTATTGGGTGACACAAATCCTCACTCTTTCGTGAAAAACATACTCAATTTCCAGAAAAAGTAAATGTTTGGGCAGGTATTTTGGGAAACCACATAGTTGGGCCTCTTTTTCTCAATGCTAACTTAACCGGTGAATTGTATCTGGAGATGTTACAAAATGATATTGAGTCGTTAATTCTTGAAATTCTAGAAGATAATCCAGATGAATTCGACAACTTGGAAATAACGTTTCAACAAGATGGTGCTCCTGCACACTATTACGGTGCAGTAAGACGTTACCTAGATGAAGAATATCGTGGTAGATGGATTGGACGACGAGGTTCGATCGAATGGCCAGCTCGGTCACCGGACCTTACACCATTAGATTTTTTTCTATGGGGGTACTTGAAATCTAAGGTTTACGCTACAGCACCTGACAGTATTGCCATTCTGAAACAACGAATTGTTGAAGAATGTAGGGCAATTCCCGCTGACACACTGGGACGAGTACGACAAGAGTTTAGCAATAGGATGCATTACTGCCAGGAAGTAGAAGGAGCACATTTTGAACACTTATTATAAGAACTGGTTCTTAAATCTTTATTAATTAAATGCGAAACTATAATTTTCGTATTTCTTCAATTTATCAATCAAAATCAGCCGAAACCCAAACAAAATTGGTATGACTGAATAGGTATTTTCAATACCTTTGAAACGAGCTGTCACTTGCCATAGGGTCCCATTTAAAATTATTGGACCCAGTGGCCTTGTGACGTCATTTATGACTATTGCGTCACCTGTTATGACCAGTTGAGAAGCCTACATCCGTTTATTTCCACCCTCCAAATTTCATTATTATAAGTATACCCGTTCAAAAGATACGAGGGGGGGAGGGGACTTTTGACTAGCACTGTATATATATATATATACAAGCTGATTCTATGTGGGGTTGCAGTCAAGTATGGGGCTGATTAGGAAAACTCTTTGGTATCCGTCAAGCTTTCGGCAATCTTTATTGCCTTCCTCAGGACGACTACAATTGTATGGATTACATTATGAAATTATATATTATTTGTCTACTTACGTGAGATTGATGTGAACTGATATTTAAATTTTTAAATAATTTTTTAAAAAAGGAAAATTTTGGTTTTTTTTTTTTTAAAAAGTTCTTTTATTCATTGATTCCTCATCATTTTTTATGTAACCATCTCTAGAAATATTCTTTTGTTTTCATTGGTCTCGTTATCTAGAATTTCCGTATTATCATAGTCCATCCGATGATCTCTTCCATTTACATGTTGAGAAAGAGCACATGGATTAACATTGCGTTACCAGTCGCTCTTATGGGGTATGATACGACTGTTAAGGTTTCTTGATCTTTGACCGACATATGTCTTAGAACAGTCTCTACACGGTATTCTATAAACAACATTAGATTTTTGTTTATTTTGAATCGAACTTTTCACTTTTGTGTGTAATTTCGATATGGTTTTAACATTTCTCTTCGCGATTTGGACATTTTCATTTTTCAATACATTTGTTAGTTTTGGAGTGAGTTCTTGGATATGGGGAAGAGATCTAAATATAGATGTTCCCAGTTCTTCTGGGATTTTGTTCGGATATTGAGGATTAAAGAGTTTCTTTGGTTGAAAAGTGATTTATTGATGCGATTTTTTTTATAGGAATTTTCTAGTAATATTTTCTGAAATTCGATTGGACATTTTTGTTGTAAATTGATATTAGTGATTCTCTCGATTCTAGTTTTCATAGCTATTATCAAATTGATTTTCATTTTTTGTGGATGGTATGAATAGTAGTTGATGAGTCTATTACTACATATTGGTTCTCTGTACCATTTTGTAATGATGGTATTTTTTCGGTTCTGATTAGACTCATATCTAAGAATGGTATTTTCTCTATTTCGTTTTCTGATTAGATTGATATTCTGCAACCACATAGAATGTTGTATACAATATGTCCTAATTCACCATATATATATTTTATAATATATATATATATATATATATATATATATATATATATATATATATATATAATATATATATATATATATATATATATATATATATATATATATATTGTTATGATGGGTTGATTGCGGTTTGTTTTTATTATATATATATTATTATTTATTTACTTTCCACAATCAGACATCTAAAAAAAATTTTTTTTTATTTTTCTATATTTTGTTTTGTTTTACTCCGTTTTACTTTTTTATTTTCAACTTTTTTAGGCTAGTTCCTTTTTTGAAAATTTATTTGATATGTATTGATGAATAAATACCCATATCAATATTCAATATCTCCGGCTATGCACATTCCCTTCTTTCCAATTACTTTCTCACCTTATTTCCTTCACCTCAGCTAACTCAATTGGTTCTATCAAAATTCTTCAAAAGTTTTGTTTTTAATTGCACTGTGGTTACTTTTATGGTTTCAAAAATACCTGGGACTTCTTGTAACGAGAGTGTTCAGTGTTTGGGTTTTTCTCCGGTTCCTGGAAACTGCTGCTACTTTCGTCCACTGTGCCTTCGCCTCGTCTTGGTAAATCTCCAATGAAAATAGGTAAGCTCAACTCTGCATCAGGGATCTTTTATCTGCTATTGTTCTTTATATTATTTTCCATGTTGTCTTGGTACATAACTGTTTTTCTAATACAAATTGAAGATTTTTCAGGATTGAATTTTATTGTTGGTTTTTCCAAAATTATTTTTTTACCATCTTGTTGATTCTTCTCCCTTGATACCAACACCTTTTGTTCTCTTGCTGGAATTTGCGATTTTCACGCACCTATTGTTACACTTTTTAATATTTTCACCTTTTAGACAGTTTTTATTCACGAAACATTTCTAACTAGCTTATAAACTATACACAAGACATGTAAAAATCATTCTTTTGAGTTTCTGCTTTTCAAATATTTAAATTCCTTATTTTGCATAAGATCTCCCCTGTCATCTCATTGGCTAATGTGTTCAGATCCAATTCCATATACAGAATGTTCGAATTTTTTATATTTTGTTATCTGCTTTGCTCAAAAATATATTCGTAAATTTTTATTTCTAAAAATTTTTAAATTATGCCAATTGCTTGTACTGTTGAAAACATGTTTAATTCAAACATAGGTATCGATTAATATCATACAAGGTTTCAGAAAAACGGTGGTATATATATATATATATATATATATAAATATATATATATAATATAAAGGGTGTCTCATGGAGGTCTGATATGGCGGACAAGATGTTTTATTTATTTTCCGATTTCAATAAAAATTGGTATGTAGGGATTTTTAGGGTCGAAAATCATGATTTGTCAAAATTTGATCAATCCAAGAGACAGCTTCAAAATATTCGATATTATATGAGTTTTCATTATGAAGTGCACGCATGCGAGTCGTATTCAATCCACCACACAGTTTATTCAATGCCACATGCCACACTCATAAATAATACATCATCCGCGGGCAATCATTACGTTTTATAGTATTTCCAATCCCAATAGGCCTTCTCATTTAGATTATTTTTTAAGGCGCATGCGCTCGTTTTGAGACCCAAAGTCTGATTGGCTATTGGGAAAGTGAATAGCCATTGGTTAGTTTTGAAATAACAATTCGAGATTGGCTTAGTTCAAAATTAGTGGTATTTTCACATTATGTCAACAGTCAACTTCATGACAAATGCACCTGCATACATTGGCGTTCGTAACTTTCTTTGTAGGTTAGTACTATACTTATTTGATACCGCCAAAAACCTTTCATTCGTTGATAAAATAATGTACACGAATATTTTCTAATGGTGAGTTTTCTTCTCCATGTGAATTCAAGCAACTATCCATAGGAAAACTCGGAAAAATTGTATTTCCTGAAAAACAAAAAATTCGCCGTCAATGCCGTTGGGTCTGACAGGTAAACAAAGTCAGTCATTTGTCATCTAAATGAAAAAGCCTATTGGACCGACATAAAAAGTTTCGAGAAGGAATTCTCTTCCACACGACAGGACTTTTTTTATGATTGTACCAGGAACGCTTTGAAAGTTAAAACACTGGTAGTATATAAATTTCCCATTTGCGGGGCAGGGCATATGAACACTCCTCGTAGTGCTCTCATTTTTATTGCCGTTCCAATAAGGATAAGAATAACTATACATAATTATTCTGTTTCCATTGCTGTTCAGGATTCAATTCGGCGTGATACAAACATTTTTTTTATTTGGAGCAAATTGTTTATAACAGTAATTCTATGTGAAAAAGTAATTTAAGTACCTAATAATCTCACCCTTTTGAAAGTGCTTAGTGCTAAGTAATCGCGAGCCTTTCAGAAATAAAAGTGCTTAGTGCTGCAGACTCGGGATCACTTTTCAAGAGTGCTTAGAGCTTAGTGCTCGAGCATTTTTTGTAAGTGCTCGGCACAGCTCTGTCCACGAGTAATAAGAACGGTGGCACTGGAAGAAGAGGTTCTCAATATGACTGAAGATCGTCCAGAATTAAGTACGAGACAAATTGCCAACTCACTTAATATTAGCAATAAACTAATCCGGAAAATTAGTCCAGGCACTTTTGCCGCGAGATTTTACCCATCGACTTTTGTCAATGGAGTCTTCAAATGTTTACCCAGAATGCTAAATTTTTTAAAAACGTTTTATTGACTGACGAATCAAGCTTTTCAAGGCAAGGCATTACAAATTCCAGACAATCATCTTCAATAACAAATGTTCAAAGGTTGTATCACTGATTTCCATAAAGGCCAAATTTTTCGATGAAACTTCCAAAAGTTCTGCAAATTCGAAAAAATAACTAAAAATATTTAAAAGTTCCAATTTGCAACCTCTTGCGTCAAACGGAAAATATATTTTTTTCATTAATTGATTTTTTTTATTGAAATAAGTATCGGAATTATTACAACAAAAGTTTCAAATAGTGGTTGCAAGTGGTATAATGTTTTGATCAATCTGCAACCTCGTCTGCAACACGGAAATGAGGGTAAAATCAAAAGAAAAATGTTTTCGTACTTGTATTCTACCAAAAAAAAACAAAAGTTCTGGGAATCGGACAGACAACTCATTTTACCATTTAGTGGCAGTATAATAATTTGCAAACTATGATTCAATGCGAAACATTAGGAATTAAAGAAATATTTATTTTTGCAACACTTGTGTTATCTGAATAATAAAGATTTTTATATACCTAATAAATGGCATTCATTGTGTTACCAAGTTAACTATCGAACCCAAAGATGGTCAACGGTGGGGAAAATCATTCAATGTTGAAAGCTAATGTTTTCGATATGAATTCAAAACATCATATCACAAGTAGGAATTGCATAAAAAATACTCTTGAGTACGTTTAATGGGGATCGAAATCTCTCGAAACGTTTCATAATTTTCTTGATTCATTAAAAAATCTAGGAAATATTGAGTTTAAAAAACACTCGTACAGTTGTACATTAGTACATTACTTACAACTGTGTTACGTCACATTGTTCTGTTTACAGAGTAATGAATGCACAGCAGTTTAGTAACATGATTTATTACCAGAATATATAATAAGAAGACTAACAATCGTATTCTCATGACAGGCAACTATTTATCAACTAACCAAAAACAATGCACATTCATCTAATAGTCCTGGAGCTACGCCTGAAATAGAATTGCCTACCAACATGTTTTCCCTCTTTATAGTAAATTTTGTTATAAATCAAGGAAATGACTCTTACGTGTCGATTACATTTCAGTCCTCTATTCGGATTCAATAGAATTTTTCATGCGAACCCACAATTGGAGTAAGAAAGTCGAGTGGAAAGGTTAATTATAATTTCATTCAATTCAAGGAATACATACCTGTAAAAATTAAATCTGAGATGTAATATCAATTTCATGAATTTTTATTTTCCAGCAACGTTTCTGTTTGATGATGAAAATTATGTACTCGCGAGATATACAATCGATAACGTTATGATATCCTTCCTTCCATAGACATCGATTATTCATTTTAAAATCTCGTCTATTGCTATAAAAACATGTTTTGACAAGTGAAAATTTTAAATGAAGAATGATTGCATGTCCTTTCTAATACGATAAAAAATCAATATCTTTCAATAGTCTTTTAGCACAATTTATCAAAATAATGTATTCCTTTCGATTGTTGCATTTGAAAATATTAGATCAAATTCATTTCGCTGATTAGTCGAAAACAGTGATTGCTTCTGAGAACAATGTTTCAAATTTTTTAATGGTTAACTACGTAACCGTATCATTCTTCGGATGCAATTTCAATCAACCAGTACAAAATATAACAGATATACGCGATGAATAATCAAGTACTCAACTGGACCACTATAGATATGTTGGTCTTATATATATTTCGAACCTAGTTGCACAATGTTTGCATTTATGGCCAAATTATAAAAAAAACAAATCAATTAAACAAAAAAAATAATTTCGTTGAACAATGACGGTTGCAAATCTCTTGCTTCATGTAAATATTAGTCGTCATTTAATTGCAATTTGCATAACTTTTGCAATTTTTAAAAAATTGTAAAAATGCAAAAAAAAATTTATTGGTGAGTAAATAGGTTCCGTTGTTCATATGAGGTTGCAAAGTTACATATCCACTAAGACCAATATTCTCTTTAATTGCAACCACAATAAAAAAACTTGCTTGATTATTTCAAGGCTAATGCGTGTTGAAAATGGGAGCGTCGATAAAAAAAATTGATAAATAAATGATTCGTTTTTCAGAAATGGTTGCAAATGTACGTGGATATTTTAAACTTTTTTCCGTTCACTTATCCATTTGCAGATTTTTTTAATTTTTTTGAACAAATTAAATGAAAAACATAAAAAAATTACAAAAAACAAGGTTCCGTAACTTTAACAAGGTTGCAAACTTAATGCATGTTGTAAAACACCATTTCTATAGGTATTTCCAGTTTGCAGAACTTTTGCAATTTTCAATGCAATAATAAAGCATGAAAATGTTTTTTGCAATTAAACAAGTTCCGTTCATGCAGACTTCTGCAAAATTTTATAGTTCGTTTTCATTGATGCACTAAAATACCATTGAAGTTTAAAAACTTTTGGAATTAATTTAATTGATTGTCTATATCTACTGGCTATAACGTTGGGTCGGAATTATAAGCGAAAATATAATTTTCTATAGTGAAGGCCAACGGTGCAACCTATACAAATTTTCTCCAGGAGCAGCTTTCCTTTTACTTGAAAATGTTCCACTAGCTATCCGACCACGAATGTGGTTTATGCACGATGGTGCACCAATCCATTTCAGCATAACTGCTCGTCAGTAATTGGACGACGTGTATCCAAATCGTTGGATAGGCTGAGCAGGAGCTTAACCTTGGCTGGCTTGAGGAAGGAAATTTCAAAGGAAGAATCTGTATATATTTTTTAGAGACTATCAACTGTTAGCGGTTGTGTATGAGAATAGATTAATCCCTGTATATATTCTTGTCTGTTTTCTTTCAATAACTGAGTGAACTTTTATATTTTCAGAAGTGTTTTGAATCTGTTGTTTTTATATCTATATATAGTATAGTTCAGTCGAACCCCAAAGTGACAGACGACAATTTCAGAGTCAATGAATAAATTCTGAAAACTAGATTTCCGACTGGCCACGCCATTAGTATTTTTGTATCTAGATATTGAATCATATCGTCTTTTTCCATGTTTGGGACAGAACGATACAGGGAAAGCGGTAGATGGTAACTGTGAGAGCAATGCCTTTTTTATATACTTCTGATAGTGAGGTGGTAAATGAAAAAAAAATTGGATTTTCTAATAATAATATTTCATTCATCCATTTATTCATTCAAAGTTGTTATAAAATGATCCATTGTGACAATTCAGTTATTTTATTATGGAAATGTTAATATGAAGTGAATAAACATGATCATTATGTTAAACAAAAGTGACAAATTTACGTATGGAAAGTTGATTGAGTTTTTTTTTTTCATTTGTTATTATTTCAGTTTCTGTTACTTTTGAGAATTGTCAGCTTTCCATTGCGCCTCTCTGTTATTATTTGCTGGCTCTTATGATCTTCTGCAATATGGTAACACTATAGTTTGACGGGCAATAAATTATATTGGTTTTCCTTCTGCATCAAACAATTATTTCTACTTTGTTACCTGAATCTAGCACCTAGCGTACTTTCCTGATTTCCCATGGTTTGTCAGATATGGTGATAATTTTCATTTTCTTCTCTTTGACTAAACGTTGAATCTTCATATATAGCATTCCCAGTAAAAATGTCTTTTTCGGGTATGATATCGATTCGATTTTCAATGGCGCTGATTCCTTTTTTCCAAGTGTATACTTTGTAATTGTTTATATCGATTGAATCCACACTGACATCCACTAAACGTTTAACTTTAGTGCATATGAAACTGATATCCAGATCCACGGTTGGTCTTTTCAGCTTAAAGACGGCAATGATATTTCTATGGTTTTTCTCTTGAATCTCTATTTATTGTATCAGATGAAAGTTTTCCGATGCGAGTTTTTTATGTTCTCGAGCGTCTACTCCAGATTTCAACTTGGTCCTGTTCAGATGATTTTTCCTTATATTATCTTGAAAGATTCCTCTACAATTTTTCGGATAGTAGTTTTGTTCGTATGCCAATCTCAATAGGGAATGGTAAATGGACTCCTTCACATATACTCAGCGAAACAAAAAATAGTACATATTTGATGTTTTTGTATGTGATTCCTCCAAGATATATAATATCCACCAATAATTGGGTTTGACATATATTGATTTTTTTAATTTTTCATATTTGTTAACACTATGGAAGTCTGGTTGGTCACTTTACTATAATTATTCTGATACATTTTTCCACTCCAATTCAGTTTCTTTATGGAGCTTTATTTGAACCTTATTATTACGTAAAGATACACACACAAATATACACTATTAGTTAGGGAGGTGGCGAGCAAAATTTCGATATAATCGGCACACGTGGCAGACGTTATTAATAGCGAGAATTAGACCTTTGGAAACATCAAGGACCGCGTCTGCCACCATGGTGGCGCTGCGTTGTCAACTGACAGCGTTTCAAAAATGTTTAAAAAAAAAGGTGTCCTATATTAGGCGCACATGTCTGCCTCTGAGGCTGATGGTCACAATCATCCTGTAAACACATAAAATCGAAGAAGAAGACATCCAGGGCTCTGACTGTTGTAGTATTTGATTTTTCAAGTTATTTTTATGATTTAAAAAACTGTATATGAAGTGCAAACTTGGCAGACCTGAATTGTTCGATTAAAAACAATTTCAAGGACTATGGAAAAATAGTCTGCCAGCATGTTGCCTCTGCGTTTCTCATTGAGAGCGCTTCAAAAATGTAAAAAAAATGGGTGTGCTATATTATGCGCACATGTCTGCCTCTTGAACTGATGTTTAGATTTTTTATAAAAACCAAGAAAATCGATGAGGCAGATATCCAGGCCTGTGATATGCCAAAGGCAGACCATTTGAATTTTTTTCCAACCATACGCTCGCGCCAAGTTACGAGTACAAAATTCTACGTCTACTGAATATTATTCAAAATAATTATTATAATCTTAGGAATGTTTTCAAAATCAAATCAGAATCAAAACGTGTCGTTATACGCTGCGCTGATACTGACGTTTTGATTATCATGCTCGGAAATATGGAATTTCTGCAGAGCTCTCTCAAGATTTGGATCGATTTTGGTACTGGCAACACACGTCGGTATATTGATGTTTCGCAAATTTATTCAAAGGTGGTACCTTTGATTTGCAGTTCCTTATCTGGTTTTCACGCGATCACCGGCTGTGATTATAATCCCGCATTTTTTCGAAAAGGTGAAAAAAGACCTTTTGAACGATTATTACAGTGTGAGGAATTGCAAAGAGCTCTTATCACCATTGAGAATGTTGATATTGACGCTTGTGAGGGCGTTTTCGACATATTGGAATAATTCGTATATCGTTTGTACGATATTAAAAAAACGAAGAAAGGTAACGAGGGCCGATACGAAATTTTCTCGAAAACATACGACGTCTCAAACGCCGCTGCATCTTTCAAACTTTCACCCCACAATTTGGACGCTTCAAATTTGCCCCCATGTCGCACTGAATTAACGGAACACTTCCTGAGGACTTTGTATATAACAAAAATTTGGAAGAATGCCCACGAAAAAGTTCCTGTTGGTTATCTGGACCCGAATGATTGTGGCTGGGTACAGAAAGATGACGCGCTCAATTTTAAATGGTTCAAAGGAGAACAATTGCCCCGGTTCTATAGCGACGTCATATCCGAAGTTGAAGACCCCGAACATCAATCAGGTACACATTTTTTCGTTCAGATGTATAATGTAAATTTCGTGCCATGAAAATTTGAACACGTTGTGTATTTTTCAGACGAGAAGGAGACGAAAACGCCGACATGAATGATCAGCAAGATTTCTCGGATGCTAGCGATAACGACGCTTCTTGAATATTCTAGCTTTCTTTCCTTTTTGAAAAAATCTGCTCTCTAATAAAAGTTCCAAACACATTTCGTTTCTGGTTGGCATTTTTCAAAAATATTTTTCTATAGATTTCAGCTCCAGAAGTTGATGTTACCGTGAGTTCAGCAATAATATTATACAAAATAATGATCACAATAATCCAACGCCATACCCGCTTTCCCTGATTCCGTGATTCAAACAATTGTACAGCTAAACAGTGAGCAAAGTGTCTGCCAATTGTTTTTTCGTATCCAGGGAGTCATAATGAAACGAATGAGCGCAATGAGAACCGTGTGCAAATGACTTAATAGAGCTTTTTTTTACATTTTCACAACTCCGTCCCGTGATAATGCAGAGAACTGAATGTCTGCCTCTTCGATTTTCGTCGTTTCCAGGATGATTTGACCATGAACTCCAGAGGCAGACATGTGCAAATGATTTAATACCCCCCCCTTTTTTAAGCAACTTCAACGCGCTGTAACGCGGAAACGCAGCGACATAGACCTTAATTGACGACAAATCAATTCGTAGTGATCTAAACTGCAATCCACCCCGATGTGAAACTTGTGCTAATCATATACCGAAATGCTCGCCACCTCCCTAACTATATCTCTTTCGATTAAATATAAGCATATGAATTTCTAAAAGTTGTTCAAGTAAAATTATGGAAATCAGGAGAAAACTCTGTATGAAAATCCATGTATACGTGTCATGCTGTAATATCGACATAGACATGCTCCAACAACTTCCTTGAAACAGAACGGGAAACCAGTTCCTAACAGGTCCCGTCAATGTTGTCTCATATATCGACTCGCCAGTCTCCCCATATCTACCTTTGTGTGTTTCTAAGGTCCAGTTCCAATGTCCACTGGCCATGCACACGTAGTTTCAATGGCCATTGTTTATCCATGCTTCAGATACTTGAAACAAATGAAACAATCGCAGCTAACTTTAGTTCTGCACCGTGCATTTCCAAACTGACCACTACCATGAACTTATCTCAACGCCTTCTTTATCATTACCGTACCGTGTGACGTCTACAATTGCGGTATCAATTGTTTGTTCTGGACGTTGGACGTGAATGCTTAAGGGTTGGGGTGCAGGGATATAATATATCGACATCGCAACCGGGTTTGAATATCTGTATTGCGAAGTTGGTGAATGCGGGTGTAGACGGTTATTGTAGATTTATAACGTTAATGATTTCGAAACTTACCGCTAATCTGATTTTTGCAGAATATTATCGAAAAAAATACACCAGCAATAACAGTTACGGTGTATTCACAAAAAAACGAAATTTGTAGGTTGATGTTTCTTCCATATGGATCCGCAATACTGTTTCATGAACACATTTGGAAATCGGCTGATGAGATTTCTACATCTGTGAGAATATTTATAAGTGTCACATATATAATTTTGTAACATGTAACATATATTCTGCAACATCCTGAAAAAAAAATCCTTTGCATCATCAGTTTTCAATCCAAAACTAAAATAACGTTACCAGATAATACAATTTGAATACATGGTGGAATATCAAAATTAAAAATTGAGGGTGGCCAAAATATACCAAGAAAAAAGTCTCATTTTTAAATTTTTTAGCTGAAATCATTCTGTTACTATCATTCGATTTGGCTAAACTAATACAACATTATAATTTACTTAAATATTTTGGATTCACTTCAGCAAAGTTTGGGTTCCTTCATAATGCACTTAATCTAGTAAACTATGGTGCTTTCATTTAACACCCAGAATCGTGTACCTTCCTTATGAATAGCTTTAACTTCCTCATTGATATCTACATGCAGTGCGGTCCATAGGTATGAAATAAATTCATTTTCAGCGTTGTTATATATTTGTTCAAAGAAAACAAAACAGGTCGATTTTCATTGTCAATTCGACAATTCACAGTATGGAAATATTACCCCCTTCTTGAATCCCTCTGAATTATGAGCGACCCCTCAAAAAATTGAAATGAGAAAGAGGTTCGTGTGGCACCTTGTTCGAATGGGATTTTCATACTCTGTTCAGCAATATTAAGTTTATTCAATTTGGTGCAATCATAACTGGGAAAATTATTTCGAAAATGTGAAATTTATACTTGACGTAGAATGAAGAAAATAATGTCACATAATGTTTGGGAAGTATTTTTGGATTCATTTTACAATTGAATTATATGTTCAAAATGATCACAATTCACTTCTTGACAATGAGCAAGTCGATCTTCGAATTCTCGTACAACATTTTGTAGGACCTCAGGGGTTATGTTTTTGATTTCTTCCGTTATCCTAACTTCTCAATCTGCAATGATGTCTGGTCTATCGAAATATACTCTTGATTTCAAATAACCCCATGAGAAATAATCAGTTATTTTCTTATCTGTTTTGCTAAACGTCAGGAAAAAGTCGTTCAAGACACCAAAAAATTATTCACAAACCCACATAAATAATGCAATGTCAATCTGGTGTCTAGTGTTATATTTGTGTGTGTGTAATTGATTCAACTATGGCTCATTTATCCGAAACTCAGAGAATATACATTTTAATTATGATTGGATGCGGTAATGAAACAAGAACTCAAAAGGAAGTTTGTGAAATGTTTGATAATAAATACCCTGGTCAACACGTCTCACAGTCTACAGTTAGCAAAATAGAAATAAAATTTAGTGAAACTGAACATGTAAAAACTATTCAAAAACCAGGTCGAAATGTTAAATTGGATGAGGAAAAGAGTAAGATATACTGTTAGCGATTGAGGAAAATCCACATACGACAAGTAGACAACTTGCCACCGACATTGATGTGAGTGAATCATCGATATTGACAGACAACGATTCTGTGAACTAATGATGGACATAATGGAAGCAGATTTGTAGTTCATAAACAAATTTTTTTTTTCTGATGAAGCTACTTTTCATTTAAATGGAACGGTTAATAGACATAACTGTAGATATTGGAGCAGAGAAAATCCTCATTGGATTGTGGGCTCACACACAATATCCTAAAAAAGTGAAGTATGGGCTGGTATCATTAACAACAAAATAATTGGCCCTTATTTCATTGAAGGCACAGTTAATGGTAAAGTTTATCTAGATTTTTTTATGAACCTCTTGAAGCCTACATTAAAAATACTTTTTCCTGATGTAAATGGTCCAAATGCAATAGAAAGATCGACTTGGTACCAACAAGACGGAGCTCCACCGCATTACAAACGTATTGTTAGAGATTAGTTGAGGTATATCCCAATAGGTGGATTGGAAGACGTGGAACGATTGAGTGGCCGCCTAGATCCCCAGATTTGACTCCTCCCGGTCACTTCTTATGGGGTTGTTTGAAATCGAAAGTATATTTCAATAGACCAGAAAATATTGCAGATTTGAAAGTAAGGATAACGGAAGAAATTAACAACATATCCCCTGAGGTCCTATAAAATGTTGTACGAGAATTCCAACATCGACTTGTCGAAAAGTGAATGGTGGTCATTTTGAACATTTGATTTAATCGTAAAATGATTTGAAAAATACTTCCTAAACATTATGTGACATTATTTCCTTCATTCTACGTAAAGTATAAAAAATTTACAATTTCAAAATTAATTTTCTCAGCTATGGTTGCACCAAATGTGGAAAACCTAATATTGCTGAACAGGAAATGAAAATATCAGACAGAACATTATCTCGTGGAGGCGGTGACCCACTAGGGAAACACTTCGACTTCAGTGTTGGATCCTATCTTCATATAAAATTTCAGCCTTATCAGTACATCTGGCGTGAAAGATGCTAGTAATATTGCAGATCACTATCTTGTAGACTATTCATTGCAAATACATCACTTTCTGGAATTCAAGAATGTCTAGTATGAAAGCTTTCTTGAGGATTTGACGAGCTTGTCTACTGATGATATTTTCAATGAAATGAAATGAATTGAAATTCATTCAGTTACATAGTTGTATAGTAATTTACATAGGAAAAATTCAGTTACAATTCTTCACATAGTAGTACTTCAGTTCAAAATAATTCTTACAAGTGATATTGCAAGTATAATTCTCAATTAGTTCCATAGAGTGAGTATCTAACCCAAAATATGAACTATCGTAAGGTATTCAACTCAATTTGAAATCAAAATTAGAAGCAAGAGAAGCCACCTAAGCTAGGCTTGAGATTTGGACCTATCTCCCAAAAATAATTAGTATTTTCAGTAAGGAGAGAGAGTGAAGAGAGAAGAAAAGAGGGAAAAAATTAAACTACGCATAGACAACATTGCAAATTGAACTTTTTTTTGTCTGTTCAAGGTTGAATGAAAATGTGAAACATTGAGGAGAGGCAAAAAACATTAGCATTTTGATGACATTTTCAATTTTTCTGATTATCGATTATTTTGAGCAATAGTTCCTGGTGAGAAGTAACACATTTTCTTATCTCTTTTTTCTGCGTCTTCTTACCGGTTAAGTGTTGCATGTTAGAAAGCCGTTATATAATTTGAGTCCGTGGTATGTTATGAATTTCTGGGTATCTGTAAGCCTACAGGGAGGAACATTGAGCGCTTGTCATGCCATTCTGCGAGTATAATGCGGTTGTGGAACACAGTCATACGAGCCATCTGAAACCCATAAAACGGATTGATAAATGTATAATATTCCCGTGTGATAACTTCTTATATGAATGATATTGACGAAAGAGAAAATATTTAAAAAAAATTTGTGTTAATATTCAATTAACATGCCCCTATCAAAACAGTGCAAGTTGATAAGGCACAAGATGGACAGTGGCTGGTGAGGTTGACGAGAGTCCTATATCTGAAGTCAAGCAACATCGGGCGCGGCTAGTACTTGCATGGTGACCACCTGGCAAGGAAGGTGTGCGTTGAAATTCCCTTAAAACTGTAGTTAAGTAACATATTCGCAGCTGCAGGCGTCTTATGAGTACGAGATAAGACGTTAAATATGCCGTCCTTCGGAGGGGACGTTAAGGTGGCGGTTCATAGATGTTGAGCTCGTTAAAGAACCCTACCTCTAAAAAAATGGAGGATTTAGCAAAATTTCCGGATGAGAGAAGTGTGCTCACCGGCGTCGGTGTTTAGCGCTGGTCGCGGAAATATGCCAACGTTAAACAAAGCAATAAAAAAAATTATGAGGCACAAGCAACGTAGCTCATCATATACAATTTATGATGAAGGAAAGAGGTGACAAGGTCGCCAAATACAAAAAAACTGCTTTCCTTCCCGAATGGACACGTTATAGAGAACATTGGCTCCATTCGCCGCAAAAAAAAAGGATTTTACGACTAAAAAACAAACGATTTCAAACAAACTTTGGAAATAAATGGATAAAAATACTGTCAATGGGAACCCTTTTATCATTTCCAGTCACCTACGGAAATTCAATTTGATTTATTTTACTTTTGCTCTGGTTTTGTTGAAAAATCAACCGATGAGAATATTGGAAATAAACAATTCAAAATTCCTGTGTACCAGAACTAAATGATATTTTATATGATAATGGACCCAATTCATACGGCTTTGACTCCATTACCACTTCTATGCTCAAGTATAGTTACTCAGTAATAGCTACTTGACATATACAGTGCTTCTCAAAAGTCCTCTTCCCCCCTCTTATTTTTGGAACGATTATACATAAACAAGTGAAATTGTGAAACTTAATATTAAAGGTTGTGAACTTCCCTACTAGTGAAATCGTCCAAGGTGACGTCACAAGGCCATTGTGACCAATAATTTCAAATGGAACCCTTCGGCAAGCGGCACCTTTTTCAAAAGGTATCAAAAAAACCTATTCAATGATACTTATTTTGTTTGTGTTCATGGCAGTTAAACGTTTAAATTTAAATTCCATTCAGTATGATATCCATTACAGATTTAAGAATCAGTATCTACTCAAAGAAATTGCTCGAAGTGACCTCCATTCACTCCCTGACAGTGGAATATTCTATTTTTGAACTCTTCTCGTACTTTTGCAAATGTGTCTGCGGAAACAGCCTCACATTCTGCAACAATATTTTATTTTAAAACGTCAATATTGTCAGGTTCAGTGGCGTAAACCTTCGATTTGAGGTACCCCTACAGAAAAAAATCCAAAGGTGTGAGGTCTGGTGATCGAGCTGGCCATTCCGTTGAACCTCGTCGTCCAATCCATCTACCACGATACTCCTCATCCAAATACCGTCTGACTGCACCGTAATAGTGTGGAGGAGCACCATCCTGTTGGTATGTTATTTCCAAATTGCAGAATTCATCTGGATTATCTTCCAAAATTTTTGGGATTAACGGTTCCATTGCGTTTTGGAACAGCTCCAGATAAACCTCACCAGTTAAATAAGTATTTAAAAAAATTGGCCCAACGATGTGGTTTCACAGGATACCTGCCCAAACATTCACCTTCTGGGGAAATTGGGTATGTGTTTCACGAAACAGGTGAGGATTTGAGTCACTCCAATACCTCACATTCTGTGTATTTACATTTCCATTTGGATAAAAAGTACTTTCGTCAATAAAACAAATTGTTTTGACATAGTCTGGCTATTGGTTAAGTTTAGTTCCATATTTTCACAAGATTCTAGTCTTCGGTCTGGGTCGTCGTCTGAGAGTTGATAAACCATTTCTAATTTGTATGGATGAAATTTGTTCTTTTTCAACACCCTGTGTACTGTACTTCGACTGACTTCACAGCTAGATGCAACGTGAGTTGTTGAAGAAGTAGGATTAACTATCACTTCTGCCACTATATCAATTTTTTTTCTCATCAGAAATTTGTGGTCTGCCAGATCGTTTCGCATCATTAATACTACCCGTTGTTTCAAACTTACGAAGAAGCTCCCTCAAATGAGTCCTCAAAACGGGGCGATCGGGAAACCTCTCATTAAAAATGCGTTCTGCTGCATGAATATTTTGTCCAGTTTCACCAAGAATTAGGATCGCTGCTACTTTATCACCTAAAGCACGTACCAATTTGCTTCTTGAAGCACTTAAACGTTCGGTTCACAACAGTTCAACAGATTATTAGAATGTACAAAAATATTAAAAGTACCAGAAGCTGCTAAAACAGTTAAACGTTCGATCAACAATACACAAATTATTAAATGTACAAAAACCTTGGACAATTACAAAAACTTCGAATTAGGGGGACTAACAAAAACGTCAGCTTATTTGACAACTATCTAGAGGCGGAGCTTGAATTTGGAATTTTAGTATTAACTGATTCAATTCATCACAGCTTTGCGTTTTTTAAAAGTGAGTTGCCAAAACTGCCATAAACACAAACAAAATTGGTATCATTGAATAGGTTTTTTTCGATACCTTTTAAAAGGGGTGTCGCTTGCCGTAGGGTTCCATTTAAAATTATTGGTCACAATGGCCTTGTGACGTCATCTTTGACGATTTCGTTATCTATCATCACTAGTAGGGAGGTTTAAAACCTTCAATATTCAGTTTCCAAATTCCACGTGTTTATGTATAATCGTTCCAAAAATAAAAGGAGCGGAGGGGACTTTCGAGAAGCACTGTATAATCAATAATTGGAAAAGCATACTTGCCAAGCTGTGGAAGGAGGCTGCTGTGAGATCTCTTCTATCATCAGCGTTTTCCGAAATTCTTGAAAAAACCATTCATATCCAGCTCACATATTGTATTCTATACAAGAATATTTTTCCAGACTATCAAACTGGGTTTCGAAAGGGTGATAGTAACGTTGCCAACATTGATGAAAAAATTATTAATATTACTAGATAGTATTCCATACTATTAGTAACAAACTTCGCCTGTGAAACTTGAAATAATATGTTTGTTCCACCAACTATCTTGATCTCATGGATCTCTTATTCAGTTGACCGAAAGCAGAGAGAACGCTTGATTGATAGTTATTTTTCCCCCAAAAAAGTCAAATCTGAGGTGCCTCAAAGATCCATCCTTGGCCCTCTCTTGTTTCTGTTATGCACTGATGATATTTTATCGAATCTAGGACACTGCCAAGTTCAAGCATTTGCACTCAATTATACTGCAGTGTCAGAACTGAAGATGTGGAAATTCAAAAAAATCAATTAAACATTGACCTTGAACTTATATACACTTTATTAGCAAAACACAACCTCAAGTCAACCTCGGAAAATACTATGTAATCTAAAATAAAAAAGTTCGTGGGTTAGAGAACAGGTACGAGACAACAACGCAAATTTTATGCCGACGTTTCGTCTATACACATTTCAAATAATTTCAACAAACAATAATGAAAATAGAGTTTTCTCAAACAATAAGATACATTGAGAAAACATTTAGGAAACAAGAGTGAAATTTAAAACAAGGAAACCATCACATGTAGTTTTTAACTAAATATGTAAAATTGTTAATTGTGTCTATATACACTTACTCAAAAAAATACAAAGGTTGTCGAGCACAATGCACGATTTCCAATGTTCTCATTTCGATTGTGTTGTACTCCGTAACACTACCATCATCAGTATCTTCGAAATCGTTCATTGTGGTCGACAACCTTTGTAACTTTTTGGGTGAGTGTGAATAGACACATTTGACAATATTTCATACTCATTTAAAAACTACATGTAATGGGTTTCATTGTTTTAAATGTCACTGTTGTCTTCTCAATTTATCTTATTATTTGAGAAAACTATGTTTTCATTATTGTTATTTGTTGAAATTATGTAAAATGTGTAAAAGTAAAGCCTATACTTTATAGCCCTAAAGAAGTCTAAATGTATAGATATATATGTATATATATATATATATATATATATATATATATATATATATATATATATATATATATGAAGAGCATCACATTATAGATAGTGACACCTATAATCTGTGCGGCGAAGCTTAGACCTAATACCGTGGAATTTTAATGGCACGAAATTTCGTGCACATTAACAGGTCACCAACCGATGTCAGCATAGGCCAACCCACGACACCAATAGTCGTACTCCTAGTGCGTTCAGAGTAACGCAAAGCAAATAACGAGAATAAGAGAAATCTGTTACGAATCCAAGAGAGCCCACCATCCGTCTACAGCCTGTTTCATGGTTTCATCATGACGGCCTGTGGTCTCTTTCAAATTCGTATCAGATATCTCGTGGAGTTAATACCTATCAGCAAGTACAAAAATGTAAAAAGCATCAAATTATAGATAGTGACACCTTCAATCTGTGCGGCGAAGCTTAGACCTAATATCGCGGAATTTTAATAGCACGAAATTTCGTGCACATTAACAGGTCACTAACAGATGTTGCATAGGCCAACCCACCCATATATAATAATAATAATAATGATAATAATATTTATGAATCGTTTAAGAACAAATACATGATATAAGATACGTCAAAAACACAAAAAGGTAGACAAATAATCAAAATACCAGAATACAAAATATAAATGTCACATATACACAGAAAGAACTAACATTTGATCTCGAATTCAAGACAAATCGAATGTAAAATATAAATGACATATATACACAGACAGAACTAAAGTTTTATCTCGAATTTGAGAATTCAGAAATGCTGTAGAAACAGTTTTCTTGCAGATATTTCTTCAATTTTGTTTTAAAAACATTTTTGTTCTGAATTTTCCTTAGATCAGTTAAAGATTGTTGAAAAATGTAATTCCTGTATATGACGGACTGTTCTTATAGAATGATGTGTTATGAGTCGTGATCGTGATGAGATCTCCGTTTCTAGTGGAATAGGTAGTTATGATGTTTTCTGTTTCAAAAATAACATTATACATTTAAAAATATATACACATGGATATGTTAGGATATTGAATCTTTCAAAATATTCTCTACAGGAATCTCTGTTCTTCAAATTGAAAATGAGTCTGATGGCTCTTTTCTGTAGAATAAATATTCTGTTGGAGTTGCTGGAGCTGCCCCAGATGTTGATATTACAGGAGATATGGGAGTTTATTATGGCATAAATATTGATCAGTTGAGTTATATCAAAAATATTTTTCAGTTGTAGAATGGCATAATAACCACTATTTACCTTTTCACAAACAGCATTTATATTTGCTTCCCATCTCATATCACTATCTACGAAAGTTCCGAGAAATTTAGTATTTCAGAGAATTATATAGTAGTAAAAGTAGTACAGTGATAATTCTTCTCATACTGCATATCAAAATTGCAAATTTGGAGAATTGCCTGCTTTTTCTTCTACGAGAGAATGCGTTATTTTGAGTAACAAATTTGAAGCTAACTGGAATGTCGTCAACTGACAATTAAAACCACGATGAAAAAGAGAATAATTATCATGGAAATACCACATTTTCCTGGATGAAAATAATGAAAAGGAGAATGAAATCTTGAGAAATTGAAATTTATTCTGAAACCTGGATATCATCATCTTTCACCAACACTCTACCCAGATTTTCGAATCGAATATCCCTTTTTGCCACAATATCAATTGCAGGTATGACCAATGTAGACACATCTATCAGTATTGCCAACCTCTGACCGCCCTTCTCATTTGCAATGCCGTATCGGTGTGCAAATAGCACCACGTTAGGTGTTAAACATATTACCGAACATTGGTTTTGCGGTAAAAGCACACATGTGCGAGTTCACACTCGAACGAATCGTTTTTAATCGACAAATTCAGGAAATATAGGCGAAGTTGGATGTGGACCGCTGGAAATCCCAACGCGCTTCAAATCTGTTATTGAGCCTTTTGATTTTACCAATATTCGAGCTGTTTGAATTGGAAATCCGCTAATTGATTTCAATTCGTGTTATGGTAGGTGTGATTTCGTTGTTTTTGTGATGGCTTGGAATAGTTGGCAGCTTGTACTGATATTGCGTTGCATATTTCAGAGGATTATTATGGTTGTGTATGGAATCGTTTAATGACGGGATATTCAATTTATCTCTGGATTTGGAAATCCATCATTTAGTATTGATCATGAGTTATTCCTATAGAAGGATTGCTTCTTGTCATGTAAAACTTCCAAAATATAAATAAAAAGAGAATCCATCAGTACTGTTCAACAGGGCGAATAATAAATCTGCTTTTCAACAAGAAAAAGTTGAAGCAGTTGCTTATGCAACTGCCTCAACTTTTTCTTGTTGAAAAATTTTTTATCTCAAGTGGGAAGGATATTTATGGCAAGTTTATCGATCAGTAATGGAATATTGAGGGGAAAAGAAGAGGAAATATAATTAAAAACTCAAAGAAGATATGAAATTGGAAAACTTCACAAGGTATTAATGAAAGGAAAAGTCTCCAAGCAGTCAGTTCTATAAAAATAAAGAGAGATGATAATGAATACTCGATGGACGATGGAAGGTATATTTTGGAGTCAAAAGTAGGGGAAATAGCCACAAGTATAGGAAACATAAGAAAATGATAGATAATCTTAAACACAAGAGTACAAGGAATGATGACCTCATAGCAGAAATGTTCAAATAAGGAGGAGAAGAATGAGTGATAAGGATGCAAAAATTGGTACCAAGAAAATATATCAGAATTGATGACAAGCAAGTATACACCTTATCCTCAAAGTGGTATATGAAAACCACGAAGATATATCACTACTTAGAGTTTTCTATGAAATATTAGCCTCGTACATGAAATATAATTCGAACACGATATTTGAAGAAAGACGTTGTAGAATATCAGTGTTGCTTCAGAAGTAGAACAAATATATACATTGAGAAAAATTCAAGCTAAAAGTTACGAATATCCCAACCAGCATCATAGGAAAATGTCTTCAATTTACTTATTCCTGACAAATTATTTACTTTGGAATCCTACACATAATTCGCTCTGTAAACCATGAATGAAACAACGAATTTCCGACAGAACCTACCGCCTCTACAGGCAAAATTCAAAAATTAAAACTTATTGAATTCAAATATATCCTTATATCCATATCAGTAATTATGTATTGAGTAAAATGTCTTCAACGTCCACTAACCTTCAAGGAAAGTGGATATTCACCTCATTATAACCCCAACTGAGTTCCTATGGGAAATAGAGGTCGATTGATAGGTGAAATTTCCACTAATTCCACCTATTTTTCCTGGTCGAAATGGATCACGTGGGCATTTTATCGACTTACAGATCCATCGTGAGACGAACTCATAGTTGTGAAAATTAACGTTATCACACTAAAAATGCATCGCAACTACAATTATGACTGAGGGTACCTTCAGTCATATTCATAGTCACACCATTTATATCATCATGGGCATCGATCCTACGAATAGACCAGTAACTAATAGCAGATTGAGTTGAAATTCTGTCATTCTCATCCAACTCCATTTTTTCATCTCTCATAATCAAATACAGGCCATAAATAGAGAAAAGGCCACTATTAAAAAAAATTACTTATCCATAACTTCAATCTTCGGAGACATATATGATCCAGTTTTGCAAACCCTAGTGGATTGACTTTCCACTTCCTCGTGTAATTTTATTGTGTTCTCACTTAAATTATGTCAAATGAGATCTGCGAACTCGTAGATATTGTAGATTGTAGGGGTGTCGATATGGCTCTGCAACCTATCCATACCTCGACCTACAAAATATTTTGTATATAACCCTTTTTCAAGACCTGGGAATCTAGGACTCCTTTTGAAGTTTACCAGCTTCCTGGGAGCTGAGTTCCCAATACCTGGGGGTGGTAATGAAATCCATTCGAGAAACTCAAGCTTCTTGCAAAACAGCGCAAGGCAGGGGTTTCCGCAGTTTCAGCGAAATACTCGCAATAACGGCACTGTTTACTGTCTGACTTATCCATTTTTTTAGGTGATACCTCAGAAGACAACATCTGCAGTCCCGTTACAGGTTTCAAGTCTTTATTATTCACCTCGAAAAGCTGCTGGCTTTCTTTGGTGATGAACTAGGGAGCCTTTCTGGAACCTCATTCTGGAGGGTTTTGATTTGATCAGCTTCCCAGCGCCGATACTATTTTTCAATGTGGGCTCTGGAGAGACCACAGAGGGGTACTGATCAAGAAATTGAGTGTTTGACCTTTCCTTGGCCAGGTTGTCTGCCTGCTCGTTGCTTCTGATCTCCTTGTGACCAGGCATCCACATCAGAGTGACCTGATCTATCAGCAGCCAGTTATCTGATGGGATTTAGATATTTGGCTATTTCTGAGAGCTGAGAACTAGGACCCGTTACTCCCAATCCAGCTCTTTTCTCCATCTTGGATTTATCAGTTTGTCAAACTGATGCATCACTATCTAGATGGGGCCTGTTTGTTGTACATGTATGGTGGTTGTTTATGACTACTTCATAATATACATAGAAGTTTTCCCAGCTGGCATATTATCTGATGGTCTTAACCTGGATTCTGGAGAAATATTTCCAGAATCTTCAGATGTCAAGTCTGATTTCCAACTTTCCAGTTTGATATACGGTGTAGTCTGAAGGCACTGGTTTTACTTTCTGCATCACACACAAGTTAGCATTACTCCTAATGCAGGCATGCTCCCCGCTACACTTTCCGTAGATTGATTTGTGAGGTGATCATGGGTTTGATGATCGTTTGATATCACCAATATGTCATTTTCGGCTCCAAACTCCATGCCATGTCGAATATTCTGCAGCACGTCCAGGTTGCCTTGGAAATAATATTGTTGATGTGACTGTTCCATGTTTGGTGGAATATTGAGCTAAAATATTTGATTTTCTTGAAACAAGTTATGTGAGTTCTATTCGGGGTCGGTGAATGGAACCAGTACCGTTTTGATAGGATTGGCATTCCGTTTCTTCTTTGCGAACCAGCTCTTGATTTTGTTGGGGGGCTGTCTGATGCGATTGAATATTATCCCATCAAGTTTACTCCTGATAATAACGACCAGGTCATTGGCGTAACCCTGGGACGAACCTCCAACTCCATAGTCATAAAGCTTCACTAGGAAATCAGCGGTCAGTGATTACAGTAAAGGCGATGAAACCCCGCCTGGGGGACCGTTTTCTCCCCAAAAGCAGCTATCTTTGAACTCGTAACTATGGTCTTTCATTGCATGTGAATCTTTGACAGCTATGACCAAACATCCATCAATCAACGTAGGCCCACTCTTGAGAAGACTATTTTGAATTCAAAAAATTCATACATATAAATCGGTACTAACGAAGGAATCAGTATAATTTGTATATTGTAGCATGACGAATGGGTGTATCTCCAAGTTTCAGTCATTTTTATATATAATGTCGTTAACTTTCATGAAAATCTCAAGTAAGTAAGTTGTCTTTTTCCTTTTTATATAGGTCCTATTTCAAGAGGTGTATATTTTTTGTAGATGTCTCAGTAAAAGTAAATACAAGTTCGACGTTAGAATGTAGCCTCATGACCTAGAATATTTTTTCTCCAACCAGTCAGTCACCAATTCTCACCACTACCACCAATACCGCTTTGTTGAAATTATAATGAACTGATGAACAAATATTTGACAGTTCTCCGTTTCAGATGAAATATGGGCTGGATGAATGAATAAATGGCATTCATGCCACCAATGCGTCCATTTCAGAGCAGTCTCAAAACACTGTGCTTAGTGCGCGTGAGAAAACTCAAAGCACTTTTGTGCTCGTAATCACTGTGCTTTTGAGCACTTTGTTGAACCGGTGCTTGGAGCTTACGAAAACTCTTTCATTACCTATGAATCTATAAACGTCGAAACATGAAAACGCGACCAGCGGCAACCCCCAAGAACTAGTGTCCTTATGTTATGCATATTCGATAGATTACAGTGTTGATATAAGCACAAAACACTGTATATGTGTTCTGTGGATATGAGCATTCATTTCAATATTTTGCGTTGAGGAGTGAGTTTAGTAAAATAAGTTTCATAGAATAATATTATATGGTTACAATGATAAGTAAATTTAACTATTTCTCTCTGAATGCAGAATCTAATCTCTACAGACGAAGATATTCTATTGAGAAATCGTTGAAACAGTTATAGGTGAAAAAATCATATTCGTATGACTCTCTGTGACTGAGAAGGCCTCTTGACTTGACCAGACGTCAAAGTTAGAGCAGCTCCAATTGTTTTACTATGATTTTAGTGGAGCTCTATACCTCCGAACTCTCTGAACCTTTGAGTGCCGGGAAATTGTTTCTAGAAAAAGGGTCCAGGTATGGATTTTTTGTTCAAAACATTTTCACAAGCTTTCAGCTAATGTGCTGTGTTGAGTGTTTACGGTTTAGGTGACCTCTTGAAAGTCAATTTTGAACCACTTTCAGTCATCCAATCATCCTGAAATTTGACAGGTATTTGTCATTCGCTTGACAATGCATTATGACATTTTGGGGAAGAAAAAATTATGGCGGCCCATGATGGCAGTCAAAATTAACGAATAATTGTTCTATTCAAAATTGATACGTGGGAGATTTTGGTATCGGAGATCATGATTATGTTGTCAAAATTCAGTAATTCAGGATGGCGGCTCCGATCTGGTAGTTTTTGGGGTCCAAAATACGATTCCATAATTCGAGATGGAGATCCAATATGGCTGACTATATTTTTCAATTAATGATGCGATTTCAATGGTATGTAGAGGTTTTTGGGGTCGGAAATCATGATTTTGTTGTCAAAATTCGATAATTCGAAATGGCAGCATCAAAATATTCCATATTATATGAATGAAGTTTCATTTTGAAAAACACCAGCTTGCGAGTTGTATTTATTCACAAATCAGTTTATTCAATGCCACACTCATGAATAATTCATTATACGGGGCAGAACATTGCGTTTTAGATAATTATCTGTATCCGTTGCTGTTCTGGATTCGATTCGACGTGATTAATTCAAAAATATAAAATTGATTTTTTCAACCAAATTTTTTTTACAGCAATTCTATATCGTGGAATTACTCAAGTGCCTAGCTGTCTCATCCTTTTTAAAAGTGCTTAGTGCTCAGTGCTCAGTCGATCATTTCATAAATAAAAGTACTCAGTGCTCGAGACTGGGAGCACTTTTCAAGACTGCTTAGTGCTCGAAGCACTTTTCGTCAGTGCACAGCTCTGGTTCCTCTGTAGAATTATAATTACAAAATACCAAAAATAAAAATTATTTGATTATAGTCAATTAAAGAAGCATGTGCAAAACTCACTGAATTGAGAAAATGAAAATTATTGAAAACATATTTAAAATATATATCATATATATATATATATATATATATATATATATATATATATAAATATATGTTGAAAATCTCTGAAATACAATTTCACAAAAAAAATCTCAATATTATTTTGAACCTTTTTCTTGATAATTCATATCCAGCCAGCATGGTGAAAAATATTTTGTTTAATACACCAACCTCACTTGAGATTGTAACTAGACCAAGTACAACATTCCTCATCAACAGTGATAACAATGGTATTGATACTGCCCCAGCACAAGTCATGTATACATCCTAACCGTTCTTCAAAGAAATGACACCTAAAGTAGAATTTTTCATGATCTATCAAACATTAAAATTGCAGATGAAACCTTCCTAACTATTGGGTCAGTGCACATAAAAATTAAAGATGAAGTACCCATAACTGCACAAACGAATTTAATATACAGTATGTTGGTCAAGCCTCAAGACCATTAGGCGCTAGAATCGTTTCCCACAAAAGTGACTGCAGATTACACCCAGAAAGATGCGCATTAGCAGAGCATGTGAACAAGTTCGACCACCATATGAATTATGAATCCACAGAGGTCTTAGCTAGTGAATCACACTCAACAAAAAGATCCTTTCTAGAAATAGCCTATATTTTTGAAGATAAAAACTGTATAAATGAAAAAACAGATTTAAATCATCTCAGTGAAATTTACTCCTATCTATTGACGTTGGATGAAAAGTTAATAAACAACAACCTCACTTATATAATTATGTTGGCAACATACAATTGGCACCACTGTCTTAATTTGGATTTGGCCCATCAGAGGGCATGTCAATTGTCTGTCAGATGTCATGTCAACTACCTGTCAGAAGTACCTAACCTGTTACTTGACACTTCTTCCCACATGGGGAAATGACAGTCACCTATAGAAATTGTGATTAAGGATTATCACAATTTCTATAGGTGACTGTTATTTTAATACTTAACTTGATTTTAAACTGTATTATATCATCATTCATCCTTCATAATGTGTCAACCATCATATTTAAACATCTGTATAATCATTCTAAACAAAGATGTGAGTCATATTCAAACTATATTTTTATTAAAAACTAACTTTGAATTTAACACTTTTGTAGTCTCCCTGATGATGGAAATAATTATTAAAATTTCCGAAAGCTTGGACAACCTCCTTTCATGTGCTGCAAGACCACACTATTTACACTATTTATGCTGACATCTGTTGGTGACCTATTAATGTGCACGAAATTTTGTGTCATTAAAATTCCACGATAACAGGTCTAAGCTTCAACACACAGATTATAGGTGTCATTATCTGTAATTTGATGCTTTTCACATTTTTATACTTGCCGGTAGGTATTAGCACTATGACATATTTGCTACAAATTTGAAAGAGACCACAAGCCGACCTGATGATTGGGAAACCATGAAACAGCTGTTGGCGGATGGTGGGCTCTCTTGGGTTCGTAACAAATTTCTCTTATTCTCGTTATTTGTTGTGCGTTACTCAGAACGCACTAGAAGTACGAGTATTGGTGTCGTGGTCTATGCTGCATCTGTTGGTGACCAATTGATGTGCACGAAATTTCGTGTCATCAAAATTCCACGATAAGCTTTAACACACAGATTAAAGGTATCACTATCTATAATTTGATGCTTTTCTCACTTCTGTACTTGCCGGTAGGTATTAGCATTATGAGATATTTCATACGAATTTGAAAGAGACCACAAGCCGTCTTGATGATTGGGAAACCATTAAACAGCTGTTGGCGGATAGTGGGCTCTCTTGGATAAGTAACAAATTTCTCTTATTCCCCTATATAATATAATATATATATATATATATATATATATATATATATATATATATATATATATATATATATATATCTTTATATATATATATATATATATAATTCTACTGTACGTGTGTGTCACTGAACTCCTCCTGAACGGCTGGACCAATTTGAATGAATGTTTTTTGTATGCCTTTGGGTGGCGCCCTGGATGGTTTAGATTCACAAATCAGCCCGGCAGATGGCACTGCAGTCGGTATCATAAACGGCTGGACCAATTTGAATGAATTTTTCTGTATACGTTTGGGTGGCGCCCTGGATGGTCCACCCCTTAATTTATTTTTCAATTTTTTTCAATACATATTACTCTTAATTTTCACCCTTCACTATCACCAATTTTTTATTTTCTTTATTTTATAGAAAAAACGGGATAACAGGGAAACAGGATAACGGGAATAACGGGATAACGAAAAAACGGGAAAACGTGATAACGGGATGACAGGATAGGGGAAAAGGGGAAAACGGGATAACAGAAAAAGAAAAAATGGGATAACAGAGAAACTGGATAACGGGATAACTGGATGAGTGGATAACTGAATAACGGGATAACGAAAGAACGGGATAACAGGATGACAGGATGAGGGAATAACGGGGAAACGGAATAACGAGATGAATAAAAAACGGGATAACAGGAAAACGGGATAACGGGAATAACGGGATAACGAAAAAACGGGAAAAGGGAATAACGGGATGACAGGATGAGGGGTTAGGGGGAAAACGGGATAAAGGGATTAAGAAAAACTGGTATAACAGGAAAATGGGATAACGGGATAATGGGATAACGGGATAAGGAAATAACGGAAAAGGAAATGGGATAGGGAGAAAAAAAAGGGGTAACAGGAAAATGGGATAACGGGATGACGGAAAAACGAGATAACGGGACAACAGGAAGCGGAAGGAGTCAAAACCATAATCTAGATGGAACAACATAAAGGAAAACATAGAAAAAAAGAAATTCTACGCGGACGAGAGTTTTCTGAAAAAACATTTTAGGGAACATAGAAATTTGGACAGGACAACGTCTGTCGGGTCCGCTAGTATATATATATATATATATATATATAAATTGAAAAATTGTACTTGATCTCAAAGTAGAGACACGCATTCATGAGGCATGTAAAAATTTATTCATATAGGAAGGTCGAAAATAATTTACATAAATAAAATTAGGTTTGCTGCGAATTATATAATAAACAAATCAGGACTTTTCTCATATTGCTTCATCCTTTTTAGATTATTATCATTACTGTTTTGAAAACTCCATCGCAGACAAATGTTGATAAAAATCATACAAATAAATTTTATAGTATCTTAATTTTTTGACATGATAGTGATCAAAGTTAATCCTAATAAAGTACTATTTTTTTAATTGCTCCGGGAAATATTTCATTCCATCATACCCATTCTTCGGACATTTTCCTCCCACTGTATCGCAAACAAACATGCTGTCCACCCGCAGCAAATTAAGGAACAAACCCATCAAAGTTAGTCATCAAAACAAACTGCAACGATGAGGCGATGCGTTAACGTTTAAGGCTTTCGGTAGCCATTAAACGGAGCAATTGAAGGTCCATCGGCCCTTTTGGTGCCCTTCGATCGTTGGTCACCGGTTTGCTCATTATCAGTTGTTCTACATTGGGACAGGATTGCCAATTGCTGTTTGTTTTGTTGGTGTATTGACGGGGTCCACTGGCGGGTATGGGAAAATTTTCGATTGGGTAACTCAAATTCATTTTATTAATTTTTTCTGATGATATTTCCTTGAGTCAAATATTGTTATTTAACGCTGGTTCCTCCATGTACATTGCTCCAGAATAACGAAGTAATAAGAAGAAATGGAGGGTTCAAATGAAATATTTGTGGAAAGGAAGTTCTCTGACACAAGCACTCTTCTTTTAATTTCAATATCATTATTATTTGATAACTTTTTTTATTATGATGAATTGAATACTGTTTTGATAGGAATATATTCCCTCTTTATCTAGCTTCCAAATTATCTCACTGATTTCATCGTTTTTTCTGGGGTCTTGTTAATTTCATAATTTCTTTATATAGAGTGTTCTTACCAGAATATACTGGAGTACTATCCAGTTTCGGGAATGCTAGTCATCCATGAAAAACAAATCAGAGCATGGTTTGACGGTAAAGACGCCATCTGGAAGAGGGACATAAAATTCAGATTTGTAGAATCATCATCTTTTCTCACAAGAAGGGGTTTACAATGATGAGAACCTAGCATAGAGTAAGTAATATTTCTTTGATAGTTTCTTTCCCACCCCTAGACATATAACGGCATATACCTATAGCAATTCTGATAAAGTCCCTACTCTTCAACTGCATCATTTTATGTAGTTTCTACCATTCAACTTCAACGTTATACTGCAATCTCTCAATTATAATTATCTACTAATTTGCTATTCTGAATGAAATAATACACTTTGTTGATCAAATTTATGTAAGTAATAATAACTTTAAAATTACCACAAGGGAATCTGAGAACTTAATAAGTTTATAGGTACTACCATTAGAAATCAAGGGTATCCTGCAGACCTCCATTCATATTTCTCTACTAATCCAACATCTTAAATGAAAGTTATGGAGCTCATGAAGCTCTATCAAGAGACCTATAGTTTTCCGATATTAGTATGAAAATGACAAGTTAGGTTTTTTTCAAATTTCTTCAGCCGCCCCCAACTGAAGAATGATACACTGCTATCCGTCATGAGAATGAAATAATCAATTTATGAGCATTATGTTGTTCATAGTGCATCGCTCATAAATTTTTGCAAGATATTGAAAAAAAAGTTCACCGACGCTGATAAAAAAAATCCAACTTGTCCGCCATCTTGTATTACAAAAATGACATAAATCTGAACTGATTTACAATCAACAGTTGATTGGTTACCCAAGCACAAATTTTTCATCAAAATCCAATTACTGGTTTCGAAAATATAAGCAAATAGAAAAATCGTGTATTTATTCTCAAAATATGTAACATCCTCAAGTATAAATATGAAAAGGAATTATATGTTGAAAGTTAGGCTGAGGCAATACCTATTGAAACCAAAGAATTTTTTTTGAAAACGAGTGTTGGCCGTTTTTCGGCCAAGTCAGATCACTGTGCGACGGGTGAAATAGTTTTTGCAGAGTATGAAAATTCCAATTCCAAAGACGCCGTTCGTATTGAGGCATGAGGATATGCTTGAAGATATCCAGAAATGGTAATTTGAATATCTCTATTTGCCAGTTATTGGTTTTGCTCTCGTAATGGGTCCAGCCAAATGTTTTGAATTATTTTTCAATCGTGAGAACTTTTCCCGTGTCATGCTTGGTAAGTTTGGATATTTCAAATGAAACATATGGACTGTTCGCTGAATAATTTCTGACACACGTTATGGATTACAAACAACTTCTTTTGGATGATTTTCCATTTTCGAATGTTTTTTTTTCGATAATTAGCACAACTCGTTTTCACTTCGACAGAATATCACCCTCTTAATTACAATTGACTTTCGTTCTCATGGTATACTTGAAAAAGCAAAGAACCTCTTGACAAGACATTTCTTGATTATCATTGAATAATTCGATAGAGGTTGAAGTTAGGTATAGGGAATGCTCAAGTTACTCACCCAAAAATTCAATTTTCTTCCAAATGGTGTCAAGAAAAATAGTCGGTGACATTTGAGAAAATTGAGTGTTTATCAGTTTTTGAATGAAACATTTGAAAATTGCCTGCGTCCATATGGTGAAAAACAGTAGCATCGATAGGACCTCCAGTTAAGTGCTTCACAAATTTGGTTCCCTAATTTTGAACGGTTTGCAAGATACCTATACAAGTTTTTTCGCAAATAACTACGGCAGTAATTTTTTTCAGAAAAATTGACATATGTTTGAAATTATAATGGATGAGATAACATAACTCAGGTTGTCTGAACTCTGAATTAGGAGGCCATACGAACACTATGAAGAAAAAAAAATCGGTTTCAAAATAAGAAACTTGATACCGACATTTGGTACACCCTGTATACCTATGGTACTGAACATATTTTTGGAAGAACGGGCATGATTGGTTATGACAGTATACTGAATTTCTCGTTTCTAATCCAACTGAAATTTGAAAAACCGTATATTCTTTGATTGAAATTACACATATTATTAAGACACTTAAGACCACGGCTGTCCGGTGACAGACGGGTATTCACGGCAAAACTCGAGTTGGAGATGGGGAGGTTCATTTCAAAATAAAAAAAAAGTGTTCTAATAGGACGCCAGGTAAATTGAACCGTTCGAATACTCTAGGCTCTAAATAACCCAACAATCCACCAAATAAGGATAGAAGAAATAACAGCCAACGACTTTTTCAATAGTTAGGTTTATTTCTTTTCTTTGAGATAGAACAGCATGGTTGAATCGAAATCCTTCGATAAAAGTCACAACTTTAACCAAATCACATTTTCCGAAATGTAACTATAATGAGTAAATCAAAAACTTCAAAATGACAATAGTTTAGCAAAAATAATAACAGCGTGGTGAAGCTGAGTAATCAGTATACCCAAAGGCAAAAATAATACTACTCAAGCATAAGTACTAATATTCAGGTATCTCTAAGTATCCGCCGAAGAAGTATTGATTATAAAGCATTACACACATAGTTGAGCCACACTCCTAGTAGTGAGCAACACTTATCAATGATAACACCCATACACCTTTGTAAGCAATATAGGTACTGCAGAAATTATAAATTGGCAACACCGCACAAGTGGGAAAAGTTTGATCTGCGTCGCGAGAGATCAAGCGGACCGCAACAGAATTAAGCAAAACCATGCAAAGCAATCATATACCAAATAATTTCCGCTCACAAAGAATAATAAAAAAAAGGTGATACCACTTACCATTTAGTCTACAATATAAGAAAATAATACTCAAGGATGAAACTAAATGTAAAGCGAATACTCTTGCCTTCTCCTGATGTGGATCGTCAACACCATGTATCCACCTTGAGGCACATTGAGTCCCCTTGTACGACTTTACTTCCGTAGAATGTCTCCCTGGAATCCAGAGCAAGGGAAGTTCCCGAAATTCCAGAGTCAGAAGAGATCCCTCAAATTTCAGAACCAGAAAAGAACCCTAAGAAGGAATGCAAACTTTAAATTCCCCTCCAATTCTTTTGTATATGTATCACTTATAAAATAATACGCGCAAAAAAACTGATACATATTTCCGACCCACCCTGTACTTAGACGAGAGGAAAAAAATGTAATGTCACCCGGTATACTTTAATACTAGAATAAAATGAATTATTATTGGCAAAACTATACGTAGATCGTAGATTAAGATCCCTTTGAATATAAATTTCTGTAATATGAAATATAAAAAAAAATAAGGAAGTTTAAATATTTTCCCTAATTTTCTCAAACACTTTCTGAGACCACCTTGTATGGATGAGCTCAAAATTTCCGCATTATCATATGTTATGACCCACCATCAGACAAATGATATGAGTGTCTGAACTATTTGATCACCCTGTACAATAAAAATTATATCTATATTCCCAAACATATCACAACTTGTGTTCAATGTTCCGAAAAATCTCACAAAAACGATAATTAAAAACAAAAGAACTTGATATCGCCCTATATGTGTCCACCCGCTATGTACCGAATGAAACAAAATGTCTAATAAAAATTTGGATCAGTACCGGAACATCTGTATCATAATAAAAACAACGGAACAATATTTCGGATACACGAATCATTGTGTATGCATTATTTAAATTTAAAAGAATGACCAAATGAAAATAAAATTCGACGATTCCGAGCTTTCTTTCCAAAAATGATTCTTTTAATTTTTTACGAATCAATCCACTACTTATAGAGAGCACTGAATTTAACGGACAATATACAAACCCTATGTGTGTATATATTTTTGAAATCAGCTTTCCATGGAGATTTCAAAAATATAATTATATATAGGGTGTTCCATTCGAAAAAATTGTCGCGGACGTCATTAGTCAAACGTGGATCACCCTGTATATATAATTTTCCCTTATAAATGTGGAAAATTGATATTAAAATTCGACCTGTTTCAGGAGATTCCTCAGAAATGGATAAAAATTAATTTATTCAGTACTTTACGATTTTCACTTCGAAACAGATTTTGGACAATAAAACAAGTAATTTTCATTATGAAACGAATTTTTGGCCTATAGAAACACGTACTTGGGATAATCAAGTGGTATGTTTTAATACTTGTTTGATTCTGCTTGAATATGCGTTGCATTTTGGTGGGAGATTTCAATTTAGATTTTTTAAATAACAGTTTTTATGTAAGAAACATTTGTTTCATTGAATTATAATGAGGCAGAAACAAGAAATGAACAGTAACTTAGCAAAAGCAGAATGCTCCATGATGTTTTTCCTTGTTATGAATCCATAATCCAATTGAAAAAAAAAATTTGCCCAACACTTTGCTGTCATGTTCTCCTAGAGAAACAATACCGGATGTGAACAGTCTGAACAGCCCATCAGAATGCTTCTAATCGGCTATTTCTCAAGAAAAATATTTTGCTCCCCAAACTGAATAGATGCATTCGAATTATGGCCCTACCCAGTGAAAAATAATGCCAACAAAATATCCGTATCGCTGTTACCGATACTGAATAAATCATTACAGTATCAGTTGTGGTATAATGTTCTAACCAATGAAGAAAAAATAGTAATACTTCACTCTTCCATTTTGGGGTTAAAAACGGAAAAAAAATAGATTTAAAAATTTCTCCTTATTTGTATCTCGAACTCTACGACTTCGTAAAATTTCAGCTTTCCACGGTATTTTAGATATTCTATAAAATGAGTGAGTAATTATCCCAGACAGCACAAAGACATCTTGAGGACGTCTTTAAGACATCCACTCTGATGTTCGGGACGTCTTCAAGACATCCAGTGAAATCTTAAAGATGTCCAAAGGTCGTCTTTGAGACGTACAATGTTACAAAACGAGACATCTTGAAGATGTCTTGAAAACGTCTATATGGACGTCTTCAAGACGTTTTCAAGACGTCTATAAAGACGTATTAAAGATGTCTCTCGAATTTCCAATTTAAGTCCAATACGAACCTGAATGTTTCCTTTTCTGGACATTTAAAGGACTTCAGTATTCAGTACACTTCAGGTTTGTAATAGAATTGAGAAATACAAAATTTGTAATTTTTTTTTTATTGAATTATCTAAACATGTTTGATATTTTTGTATGATATTCGATCTCCCTCTCTTCTCAACCAAGCCTGTATGGATTTTTCAGTTTCCTTCCGATCCTTGAATAGTCTTGTCATTTCACTGGCACCTACAACAATAATAAACATTTATGAAATATGAAATAATAACAGGTTTGTCAAAAGGTTCTTGCATCACATGGTAAACTCAGGATGTTTAGGTTTCAAAATTCCCAATAAATCATCCAACGCGGGGTGAGTTATATTATGTTTCAAAGCCCAATTCGATAACGAAAGTGGTGGCATTTCCGTTTTATTACAGAAAAAAATTACTATCATCTGAAAAACAAAAATAATCAGCTGATGGCAGATCAACAGCTTGTGCTTGTGGTTCGTTTCCCGGCATGGATGAATAATTTGGAATGGAAAAATTATCATTTTGACTGTCTACACCTGTCATTGCATTATTTACAATGGAAAAACTATTATTTTCATCTTGTGCATCCGTCCTTGCATCTTTGGTCAGATTTATATTTTCCAGGGGTGACTTTCGGTTTCCATTACTACCCGCCATCGCGATGTTGGTTGAACTTACGCCATCATCCAAGTATGGAGAAAAATTGGTATGGCTTTTGGCACGCATATAATATTTCTGTAGAGCCATTATAGTATATGGAGTCGACTAACCTCGATTGATTGTTTTTTTCGACGATCATCAATAACACTATAACACCCAAACAACGCAACCACAATAACTAGTTCACAGTCCAATGTCCAAATTGCTCGAGGAGAAAAGACGAAAGATAACGAGGAGTTCCGATGCTTGACGATCATTTGCTGCTTCCTTTTTCATTGCGGACAGTCCATCTCATTATTCTGCTTTTATGATTGGTTGACTACTGACATTTGTCAAAGCTCACCAATTGAAAGGTCGCTTAATCATTCTACGTTATATGATACGGAAATTGGTGGAAAGAAAGCTTCAACGTCAACAACCGCTCATTGAGATCGCATAAATGGGAGAAAAAATGAGGAATGTGATGATCTTACATTTTTTGGTTCTCTTCTCGCATGGGAAGATTTCAACGGAGTCTCGAAGACGTCCATTCATGTACGTCTTAGAGACGTCCATTTTATGCACATGGACGTCCAGGCATTATATGGACATACATTGGACGTCTTCAGGATGTTCAGTGCTGTTTGGGATGTAACGTAGTAGTGCGGCTTGGAGGCTCGAACTTTTGTAGTCCCCAGACTGCAATTGGTAACTGCAGATGACGTCATCAAATAAGGATCAAATTATCCGAAAAAACTAAATTAAGAGGAAAATTTCGACTTATTGTGTATAGTCTTCAACAAAGACTAAACAGAACTAGGCGCCCGACTTGAAAGTTGGACCTCCGAGATTAAAGTCGGACCCCAGAGATTAAAGTCGGACCCTCGAAATTGAAATCGGACCTTCGACTTTAAGGTCGGTCCCCCCGAGATAAAGTGCGCCCTACTTGAAAAAAGTCGGGACCTACTTTGAAGTCGGACCCCCGAATTTGAAGTCGGACCCCGAAATTCAAAAGTCGGACCGGCCCCAGATAACACATGGACATCCAATGGATATCCATTGGACATTGGAGCAAAATACCTCTCCATTCGGATTTCCGGGCGAGAGGTACTCGAGGGGACTCAACATTAAAGATTAATTTTTGCAACATCCGCGGATTCAACAAGAACATCAATGACGTCCACCATCACCTACAGACGAAAAAACCGGATATTCTGGCTCTAACAGAAACACAAGTAAACTCGTCCACCAACAAGGTCCATATGCTTTGTCCTGGTTACGAACTCCATTCTCGATTCAGGTTCAAAGGTGGAGTCTGCCTTTACGCTAAGGCTAACTTTTCATGCTAGCGTGAAGAGAGTTTGGAACCGAAAGACTTTGATGTGATGTGGTTCAAGCTATCTGATACCAAACTGACTAAGTTCCTCTGCTGCCCTTACCTTTCACCTAATGAACCTTCATATAACGACCTCTTTGAGTTTTTATCACTCAAACTGGACTACATTCGGGAGAACCATCCAACAGCTGAAACCATAATCATGGGAGACTTTAATATACATAACGCTGCCTGGCTCAAATTCGCTAACAAAACAGATGATGCGGGTCGTCAAGCAGAGGCCTTCGCCATCACTCATGGTCTAGAACAACTGGTGGTCGAGCTACCAACCCGCATCCCTGATGTCAACAACCAGTCTGCCAATACACTAGATCTTTTCCTCACCACCAATCCTGACCCGTATAGAATAGAAGTTTGTGCCCCACTTGGAAACTCTGATCACACCCTCATCTCCACAACATGCTCTTTCCATTTACCATCGAGCTGCACAATACCATCCCGTCTCATGTGGCATTACAATTCGGCCGACTGGGAAGGTCTTCGTATGTTTTTCTCAGCGTTTCCATGGAAGAGAGTTTGTTTCTCTTCAGTAGATCCAACACGAAGTGCTAAGACAATTTCTGAAATCATCATGTTGGAAATGCAAACCTACATACCGAATACCGAAAGAAGAACATCATCCGATAAGACCTGGTTCAACAGAAACTGCTCTAGAGCTGTGGCTTCCAAACAGGCAGCATACCATCGATGGCTAAAAAATACGGGCCCTGAGACCAGAGCAGCATATGTCGAAGCTAGAGGCATTTGCAAAGAGACAATAGAATGCTCAAAAGATGCCCACAATGCCAAAATAAGATCAAAACTTGCTGAATGTCCTAACGGATCCCGTTCATTTTGGTCTTTCGCCAAAGCTGTGGGAAGAAACTTCACTTCCAGCTCATTTCCTCCTCTAACCAAAGAAGATGGAACACTAGCAACGACTGCCCAGGAAAAAGCCAATATTTTTGCGCAATTATTTGCTGGAAATTCCACTTTGGATTCATCGGGAAAACAACCCCCGAACATTACACCTATTGACAGTCACATGCCCGAAATCACCTTTCGCCAACGTACTATCAGAAAGATTTTGCTGGGTCTCAACACCAACAAAGCCTGTGGATCTGACGGAATCCCGCCGATTGTTCTCAAGAAATGTGCCCCCGAACTAACACCTGTTCTTTGCAAGTTGTTCAACCACTCTTACAATTTGGGGGTATTTCCGACCAATTGGAAAATTGCAAGAGTACAGCCAGTCCCTAAAGAAGGCAAAAAGGCCCTACCTAGCAACTACAGACCTATCGCACTGCTATCTATTATTTCAAAGGTCATGGAAAAAGCCATCAACATCGAGCTCATGAAATATCTGGAAGACTCAGGAATTGTCAACGATAGGCAATATGGCTTCCGCCATCAGAGATCAACTGGTGGCCTGCTCGCTTACGTCTCACATATATGGCAGCTATCTATTGAAAAGTATGGAGAAACTTTAGCTGTGGCATTAGATATCTCCAAGGCGTTCGATCGAGTTTGGCAACAGGGACTCCTCGCCAAGCTTTCGTCTTATGGCTTGCCCCCTCAGCTGTGTTCTCTGCTTGCTAGTTTTCTCTCAAATAGGTCTCTCCATGTAGTGGTCGATGGAGTTTCATCTGACACTCTACTCATAAATGCTGGTGTTCCGCAAGGATCTATTCTCGCACCAACACTATTTCTACTTCACATCAACGACCTGTTGAAAGCAACTTCATGTCCAGTACACAGCTTTGCCGATGATAGTACCCTCCATACCGCTTTCTCTTCCAGGGCCCCTATATCAGCCCGTGAAACCAGAAATGAACGAGGAAGAAATGTCAATAATATAAATATGGACTTAGCAACAATTTTCGAGTGGGGATCTAATAACTTGGTAGAATTTAATGCAAACATTGTGTTTTGTAGAATTCAATGCAAACAAAACACAAGCATGTCTTTTCTCTAGAAAAGTCGATCTCACTGTGCCTAACATAACATTGTCAGGAGTAACCATACCACTGAAGTCATCCATATCGATGCTCGGTATTACTATCAGCAATAACCTTTCCTGGGAAAATCACGTGAGGTCCATTGCCAAAAGTGCATCCCAAAAACTTGGTTTTTTGTTTCGTGCCAAGAGCTATTTCACCCCCACCCAGCTGCTTATGATCTATAAGGCACAGATCCGACCTGTCCTGGAATCTGTTCCCATATTTGTGCCGGCCCTAAACAATCCTGAGGCTGAGGATTCTGTCCAAAAAAGGCAATCCGTCTCGTCGGTGATGCCTCGCTTACAAACTCGCTCACTTGTCTGGAACACCGTAGAAAAGTTGGCGATTTGTCTCTATTTTATAGATATTTTCATGGGCGATGCTCTTCTGAAATATCAACAATCGTTCCTGCTTTGGCAGTCTCTTCGAGACTAACCCGTCAAGTTCAGTCATCACACCCCTTCGTGGTCACTTTGGAGACCTGCAGAACATCACTTTCCAAAGACTCGTTCATCCAACGAACAGCGAGGCTTTGGAACTCATTGCCTAGGGAGGTGTTCCCCGAAGCATACAACCTCCAGAAATTTAAGAAGAACACCAACTCCTACCTTCTTTCCCTTGGTTCCCACAATGTTCTCTGAACATTACAGGATATCCTTTCCGTGGGAACCAGAACATAAAAAAAAAAATCCTTCATGAATTTTATGGATATACTATGGACATCCAATTATATCCAAAAGATATCTTATGGACATCCGATGGATGTCCAAAGTGGAACAACCTGTACATCCATAGAATATCCTTCAAGGATATCCATAAGATATCCTCTAGAGATGTCCATAAGATATCTTTCAAAGATACCCATAAGATATCTTTCAGGAATATCCATGAGATATCCTTCAGGGATATTCAAAAGCTATCTGAAAGATTCCTTGAGAGATATTCTAAGATATCCTTCGGGGATATCCATCGAAGATAGAATATAGTAATAGCAATCTGGAGGGAAATGGAATAATGGTATTGAACAAAAAAAAATGTATTAATAAACTCTGGTATCAAAAAAAATTTTCATAAACTTCGGAGTTATCAACAAATAAAATGTATATGTAAACTCTGAAATGAAAACAGAATATTAAATGCAGAATAATCAAAAAAATAGTTAAAGTTTAAGAAAAAATAGAATGCTATTCTTTTCGTCCATCCAGGTGTTTCCTTTATTCTAGAAGATGACAGATGCCATTATTTGGTCCTTCTCAGCCAAGTCTAGATGGCTTCTCTTTTTTATTTTCCGTCGAATCACTGAGGTCAGCCGCTTCTGAAATGATATATTCACGGGTGTAATTAATGTTGAAATTTACAAAAAAATACTGAGAAATATTATGCTTTCTTTTGAATTCGGATACTGATGATGATAATATAATGTTCAAACATGGCGGGTAGTGAACACACATGTTCGAATGTTATCTGCAGTTATTGTAAAAAAGCAGTGGTTACTAAGAAAATTAAGTGCACCGAATGCCAATCCTTATTCCATCCGAGTTGCTCAACAAAGAAATCCAAGGATTGTTGTCTAAACCAAAATCTCTTGGAAGAAAATTCGATGGACATTGAACCTAACCTAGAAGATAACCTAAATGACTCACTAATTGAAAAATCCATAGCATGGGAAAATAAAATCCTGAAAGAAATGAACGCAGAACTAAGAGAAAATAACCATTTACTGAAAGAGAAGGTTGAAAATATGGAAATCGAAATCGCCAGTCTACGAAATGACATTTATAAAAACGAATGGGAATGCCCCAAGAAACAAAAGGTGCTTGAGATGATCCAAACAAGTCAACACTCATTCGAAATCAAGCTTGAATCTCTCATAGATAGCATCAATTTCTTAAAATCACAAACAATGAATGATGCAAGCAGAGCTGATATGGCTGATTCCACAAAAATCATTAATAGCAAAGCAGAACAAAATATAAATTCAATAAAGAAACTCGATATCCAGATAAAAACAACTACAGAAAAAAACCCATCAATACAATACTCAGAGGTCTTGAAAAAAGATAAATCGTTAAGAGGAACCGATAACACAGACACATTAAGAGGATACTCACAACACCAAATGGAAAACGAGGATTTTCAGCAGGATGACACCACTAACAGGAATAAATCCAAATGGATAGAAGTAGGAAAAGGTAAAGAAAGGAATAGAAGTAGCTCCAAAAAAGGAGAAGGAGAAGACAAATCAAGTAAACCCTCCAATTTCTCTAAAAAAGGGGAAGGAGAAGATAAATCAGGTAGATTTAGAGCCGGAAACCCTAAAATTTGGATGTATGTGTACAAGGTGAAGCAAGATGTCAATGAAGATGATATTCAAAATTACCTAAAAGTAAAAACGGCAAATGAACAAAACGAATTTATTGTAAAAGAACTGAAGACAACTGGAGGCAGCAAATATAAAGATTTTATGGTAGCAGCAGATTTTAGCTATAAGGACGAATTCTACAATCCGAAATTCTGGCCCAAAGGTGTTTGTTATAAGCGATTCAACTTCAAACAATATTATGAAAAATTCCAAATCAGAGATGTTATTAGAGGAGATATAGAAGAAGGGGAATCAAACACTTTTTTAGACATAAAACAGTCAACAACGGCACAAAAATAGGACAGTCTCAACAGGATCCTGGGAATAAGGAAAAGGTGAAAGATGTGATTAATCTCATGCATTTTAATATCCAAGGTCTTGCTAATAAAACCTCGCAGATTGAAGTACTACTTGAATCATATCCAATGGATATACTGTGTATTACGGAACATTGGCAGACATCATTAGAAATCAGGCATATGAAGATTAACAACTATACAATGGTAAATAGCTTCTCTCGTGTAGACCACATTCGAGGTGGAGTATGCATTTTTGCAAATAATACACTGTGTGTGAAACCATTTGTTTATAAAAAATGTATTGAACAAATTTTTGAAGTAACTCTAGCCACATATAATATTAATAAGAGATGTAGACTATTTATAGTCACGATATATCGAACTCCAAATAGCAATCTTGATTACTTTGTTACCAAGATGTATGATTTGATGTGTGAAATTCACAAACCTGGCAACTACTATATTGTCTGTGGTGATATAAATGTTGATTTTCTTGTAGACACCAAAGATAAAAGACTTATAACAAATTTATTCAATGAGTTTGATATGGTTAATCACATTAATGAACCTACTCGAATAACTAGCACTTCATCGACTAGCATAGATGTAATTTTCTCAAATCTAGGAAATGACCCGGCACTTGTTGAAGATACTCACATGTCAGATCATACGTTCCAAGTTCTTAAAGTATCATTACCAATGACTGTTTGTGAATCAAATGAAATTGCTTACAAGCGTGATTATAGCGAATCAAACTTGACAACATTCAGAAACTTACTAATATCGGAAAAATGGGAGGGCATATATAACTCGCCAAATGTAAACAGGGCTTTTGATTCCTTCTATGATACATTCAAATTTCATTTCTATAATGCTTTTCCACTCAAGAAAGTGAAAATCTCCAAAAAGAAAAAACCATGGTTCAACAATGACATAAAACAACTACACCAAACTTTATGTGAGATGACTAAATTAGCTAAATCTACTAACAATGATATAATAAAGGAAAGACAACAACAATTGAAAATTATATATAAAGAAATGCTGAAAAGATGTCAAACGAGATATAATGAGGAAAGAATAAATAAAGCAACAAATGTTAGTCGAGAAAGTTGGAAAATCATAAAAGAAATGAAAAATGAATCAAATACTAGGGAATCAATTGAATTGAGCATTAACGATGAAGTTATAATAGATAACAGCAGAATTTGCAATATTTTCAATGATTTTTTTATGAACATAAAATCTGCAGAACCAATCTTGAGAGAACTGAGATTGTCCCAATTTATCAATCACACGTTCTTTCTACATCCATGTACACCTCAGGATGTCAAAGGTATTATAGAAAAGACTGCAAAAAAACATGCAGCTGGTATTGATGATATAAATGGGAAATGTTTGTTAATCGTCAGTGACATTATAAACTTTCCTCTTTCAGATATTATAAATATCTCCTTTTACACAATGAAACAAATATCAACGAAAAAAATCATTACAAAAGTTATTGATTATGCTTGGGATCAAGAAATGATGTGTGCAATTATAGAAATATCAGCTTACAATCTCAATTTACAAAAGTTATTGATTATGCTTATAGTACAAGACTGAGTAATTTTCTAGAAGAGAAAAATATCCTACCAGACCATCAACACGGCTTCAGAAAAAAAAGGTCCACTGAAAGTGCTTTAGACGCATTCTGCAATAGTATTTACAATTACCTTAACAACAAACAAACTCCTATTGCTCTATATTTCGATCTTACAAGAGCTTTTGATACAGTAAATCACAATCTGCTTTTGGAAAAACTTTACCGATTTGGAGTGGGGTGTCGCTAATGATTGGGTAGCAAACTATCTGGGAAACAGAACACAAATTGTTGTTTATAACCTTAGTCAGTCAGATCCAGCAAAGATACAGATGGGAGTGCCACAGGGTTCAATTCTCGGTCCATTGTTTTTTATATTATTCATGGCTGATATTCAATATACTTGCAATACCGCTAACAATACAATCATTTATGCCGATGACACCAATCAACTGGTATCTAATGAAGCACTTCTGAACTCCGTAAATTTATCAAATATAGTTGCACATGAATTCTACCAATGGTGCACACATAACGGTCTTTTGGTCAACACTAATAAAACATTTCACATGCTATTCCAACAAAAAAATGTCTCTCTGGATTACAGTACTCTAATAAAAGTCAATCACAAGTCAATTGCAGAAGTTAACAATATAAAATTTCTAGGCCTAATTGTCGACAAAAAAATGACATGGGAAAAACACACAGAAAACGTAATTTCCAGACTGAGCCGCATTGCTTTCCTTTTAAGACAACTAAGGGAGACAGTCTCGCTGAATGTTCTTAAAACAGCATACTATGGTCTTGTACACTCAATTTTAAGTTATGGATTGATATTTTGGGGTAATTCAGCTCACACACAAAAAGTTTTTGTTATGCAGAAAAACATTGTTAGGTGTATGGTGAAAGCACCTCCCCAAGAACATTGCAAACAAATATTTATTAATCTTAAAATCCTAACTCTACCGTGTCTCTATATATATCTAATTACAACAAAAATAAAAAATGAAGAATCTAACTATGTAAAGAACAACATGATTCATGCGTACAATACCCGTAAAGGACACAATTTACGACTACCATTCTCAAGACTGAGTGTTGGTCAAGACTCATACATATATCAAGGTATTGCTTGTTATAATCACTTTGTAAATATATTTGGCTCAATTCCGAACTTTCATAAGTTTAGATTTACATTATACAATTTTTTATTAGATAATGCTTTTTATTCTGTTAGTGAATACCTGGATGTTTCATAATATTTTATATTTATCTTTTACTGTGTTTATCTTGTATTGCATTTTATCTTATTCAATATGTTTTAATATCACGTCGAATATTTTAATTCAATGATTATGTCGAATTTATTTTTTGACTGACAGTGTTAGTGAGAGTGAATGTTAGTGTTTTACATTATGATTTTTTTCCTTTTTGACTAGTCTGATAAGTAATACTTACTGTTGTCTGTGATTACTTTAAAAGATGAATAAAGATATCTATCTATCTATATACCACTGCCACAATTTTTCTCTCTCTTTATTGGTATAATATGATATATATATATATATATATATATATATATATATATATATATATATATATATAAGCATTTTTTACTTTTCTTGGAAATTTTGCATTCTCACTGAACTAGCAGTCTCTTATGAGACAATACAAATCATCAAATGAATTGAACAACTGAATGGGCTTTTCACCTAGTGATAATTCAGCCAGTTTCAGTTGTCCACTTCATTTTTTTTGTTCCATACCACCTATATTTGGAGGCAAACATATTAGTGAGCACGGAAGAAAGGCATCGTTCCACAAAGTCATATTTTTGAGATTTCAATTAGGTACCTAAAAAAAGAGTTCTACAATAGAAAAACATACAACTTACCTACATAAGCTTTGAACTTCGATCCAGTTCCCAAATATTCTTCCGAAAGATTCATTTTTTCAGTGCAATCAATGGGAAAATGTTCGAATCTACTGATGAATCATCTTCATCACATGTCCACTGTTGTAGGCATTCACACCATTTCTAATCTGGGCACTGTGGCATTTGAAAAACTCGTGTATTGTGGCAAATGTAACGAGGTGCTTTTCAGCATTTCTGAAAATATCTAAACTCAAACAGCAAACACATAAATGCATCGGAAATAATGGATTTTTATAGGTTATGTCCTTCTCGATTAATATTTACCTGTATTCGGCCAATATATAATTCCCGTTGGAAACAATCAATTGCTACAGATGAAAACCATTATGTCCAGACCAACAGGGTATCAAAAACGAAGGAAAATAGAAAAAAAACACGATTTTCGTTGGATTTCAGTGCTATGACTATGACCTTCGACCTTCCTCAAAAAAATGACAGACGTCGCCAGTAATGACGCGTATAGTATGGCCAGGCTGTCGCAGACACATGTATATCTGTTCTGTGGTCGCAGAGGGTCCCCGCGACAACATATTTTTGAAAAGGTACAATTTGTGTATCTACGAGAATATTTACATTCATTTATGATTGCTTTGGATATCTCATGGCTATCCCTAGGATAAGGATATCCATTTCAAATCAAGTAGAAAAACGAAACATGAGATTATTCCAACAAAATTATTCTATATGTACGAGCATGAAAGAAGCTCAGAAATTGACACAATAAAAATCAATTTTGCAATTTAAACTCATCCATATTTGCTCCGGATATCTTATGGCCATCCATATATATCTTCTGAAGGGAATCCATTTCAAATCCGTCAACGGATATCTTATGGATGTCCATTTCAAATCCAGGGATATCCCGACCAGAATTGGACACGGAATGGATATCCATAGGATATCCTGTGTTATCTGGGCCCTCACTTCAGAGTCGTATCCCCGACATTGAAGTCGGAAGTTCGAGATTAAAGCCGAAATTAAAAAAAAATGCGATTAGCCTTTCTACGCCTTTGTAGAAACCGCTGGAAATGATGCCATTATTTTATATTTTATCTCTCCAGTAAATAACTGAACCAACCCACTGTTTCATTACTTGATTCGTCCTGTACCCCTGTGTTTCTTATTTCCGGCAAATTCGATTGGATCCCTCACCGATAATTCCGTACCGTTTAATGACTGGTCATTCGCTCTGTATACCGCCGTTCACGTTTATCCCTATCCCCAAATAAATTGGCACTGTTTGTGGCCGAGGAGCTTTATCGAGAAATGAAAGTAGTTCAGGCCACTGCTTGTTGAGTATATATCGTCTGTAAAATTATATTGCAAACGGTTCGCAGAACATTGGAAAGTGGTTGTAGAAAATAGTGTTCGGAAGTAATGCTCCCTTCGGACCGAATGGATATGAGCCATTCGGTTTGGCAACTGTAGGCAACAACTAAGAGTTGACTCACCGCTCACTAATTTACCATGAACAGAGTTCAAGCAGGATGGAATCGTCTGTCCACACTCATCCAGGTGTTGTAATCGACTCACGATGAGTAGATACATATTAAACTTTTGAGGGTTGGAAGAAATGAATTTCTCGTTACTTCTGATCTGATGAATGAAAGAAATAGACCAGGGCTGAAGCCTTTGAAAATGGTAAAAAGTGAAAACAAATTATAGTAGGATGAAACCCATTGGAAAAGGAAGAGAATAAAACAAAAGTGAAAGGAAAAATAATTTACGGGCGATCTGAGGTCGGAGGTCGGGAAGTGGAGGGGGGTGAATTTTTAAGGGTCAAAAACGGTTAATCTCGATTTTCGGCAAAACTAAGGAAAAAAGTTGAATGGCAAAGTTGTGGATAATGAAAAGATCTACAATTTTGTATTCACACTTTTTTCACATAACCTCAAAATTCATGTGAAAAATGGAAATAACCAAATTTTTTGTTTTTTATTTTTATCTTTTACAAAAAATTTGTTTTTTCTACGAAATTTGTTGAAAAATTACCTTCTCATGTCCCAAACACACATTTTTACAGCTTATTTTGACCTAATATCGAAAAACCACCCTAATTTTCAATCGAAAATTCTCGCGTCAAAATATCAGCTTTTTTCAAAAAGTCGGTGGGCTTTTTATCCGTTGAAATCTCTACTTTCTGATGGTGAAAAAAAAATACATTATTATGGTAAATGTTCTCAGAAAATGCAAAGAAATAATAGGTAGTAAGGCCCACACCCTCCTAGCCCCTTCACCACTTCTCTATGAAATACCTTTTGATGGGCTAAAATATTCCGTAGGTCACTCAGGTATCTAAGTTATTCTAAAATAGCAATAAATAGGCATCTACGCATATAATTTAAAGAAGATTCTACAAGTTTCTCAAAATAATAAATTCGGAATCGAGTTTTTTTCGTTTCTTTGCATTTTCTGAGAACATTTACCATAGTAATGTATTTTTTTTCAAATAAAATAAATTACAGTGTGTTTAAGGAGTGAGTTTTCACCAAATTCCGTGGAAATTTTTTTTTTTTGTAAAAGATAAAAATAAAAAACCAAAAACTTGGTTATTTCAATTTTTCACATACATTTTGAGGTTATGTGAAAAAAGTGTGAATTTAAAAGTTGTAGATCTTTTCATTACAATTCAATTTTTTTCGATAGGACTTGTAGCTTTGCCGGAAATCGAGATTAACCGTTTTTTACCCTTAAAAACTCACCCCCTTCCACTTCCCGACCTCAGATCGCCCGTAAATTATTTTTCCTTTCACTTTTATTATATTCTCCTCCTTTTCTAGAACGTTTTATCCTACTATGATTCTTTTTGGTTTAAAAAATTATCGACCCTGATCTAAAAAGCAATCTGAGGAGAACTTTCCAAAGAGTTTTGATGTTGAAAGCATATTAACTGCATCCTAATAATTGTTGAAAGCGAAGATCCAACTACTTGAATATGGGAAAGTTCTATCATGATTATACAGGTTGTCCCAGGACTTCTTCTTTTCCTTTCGGAAATGTATAGATATGGTAGTAATATCACAAGTATCCTATAACTGTTTTTCTTGAAATCCTTCGTTACGAGCCCTCGATATTACAAATTGAAAAATACTTTCCAGTGATAACTTTTCAAGTGAACATTGAAAATCAACACTATTTTGGTGATTGACGAAACAAATGAATGCCTTCGATGAGATTCCAGGTAGAATAGAATATAATTGATTTATTTCCAGAACACAGGACATATAGGAAAATTGGAGTTTTTGAAATATACATTAAATAAATACATACAAAATTTCTTACAGACAAAAGTACATACAAAAACACCAAACAGACATAGCAAATAATGAAAATATGTACAAGTACAAACATTTTCATCAAACATTATCAGTTGAGGCTGAATTATTATCGGTGAGGTATTCTTAACTGAATAGTAAGCTTTGGCAATTAAGATTTCTTTCATTTTATTTTTGAATATTCTTGAATTCAAATTTTTATTTTGTTTGGAAGCATATTGTAGTAAGCACTCTTTTGGAATAAGTTGTGGTATGGGGGGTAAAATGATTGTATTGGAAGATTGTCGGGTTTTGGAGCGAAATGATATATTTATTTGTTATCATGTACAAGGACTAAGCCTTTGTATATATATATATATATATATATATATATATATATTATTATGTTTTGATAATTTGATAAATTTAAATTGTTTTTATTTTTATTATGTTTTGATGAATTGGAAAATATAAATTGTTTTTATCTATTGAGATAGCTAATTATTTTTGGTATTCTTTGTGAGAGCCAAATTTATATTGATATAAATAGATATTTCTTGCCCTGTAATAATAATTGCCAGCGAACGTCACTGTTCTCTCGTCACGCTACCAACAATTATTATTTTTCCTTACCACGGCTAGACAACAGCTGGTACGCTCTTTTCTCAAGAGGTGGCCGGTTCAAAGCAACTCTGCCACTGGTGACTAACTTCAGTTTATTGAATGATCTTTGTTATGTTAGTTGATCATTGTGAGAAAATAAACAACAAAGTATCAAAAACAATTATCTCCTTTATTCAGGAAGACCTGGCCTACGAGAAATAACTTATTACTAGAGTGAATCAAACAAATATTCACGAATAATAATGATAAATCAGATCTTGGATAAATAAACAGAACCTCACTTTTTACGTGACTGTCTAGTTTTCTGTTATTGTTCAAAATATGGTGAAATAACGTTCTTCAAATGTGCAATTGGTTATTTGTGAGATAGTTCTGGACCGGAAATACACTATGAAAGTTTTTATACCTGGTTGGAACTGTTGGTACTCGAACTATACCATAAAACAGGATGTCTCCTCTCTCCATTCGCTGTCAGGACTGCAATATCATGTATCAGGAACTATGTAGATGTGGAAATCAGGATCCGTGGATATGTTATACCATTAAGGTAATATTATTTTTGTTTATCAAATGATGGAATTATTCCATTTTTCTTTTTGGTGAAATTTCTGCGTGGCATCCGCTCGGAAATTTTTTTTGATCTCCTCGAGGCTTTGTTTTTTTGTAGCGTAGCTACCTATTTTCCTCCTTGTTTTCAATTTGAATTTTCAAATTCCGCACTAAATTTGTCACTTTTCACTGTTATGTTTATATTGCATATTTATATTACAATTCTTTTTCCATTCTTATCATTATTTACAAATTTGAATAATAATTCTCATTGCTATTTCCTCACAATTTTCAATTTTCACCTGACCATCTATTCCCTGATTTGCTGTTCTCTCATTGGCCACTATCAGTTAGCTACAATTTCATATACTGTATGTTTCCAATTTATAAATGTTGATTACTTTTTATTCATGACAATTTTGTACATTTGGACTTTTTTGTTGTCTTTTGAGCAAATATGGGTTATAATAATTTGACAGTGTATGAAATTGTTTGTTTTATAGTACTTTGACATCACCATCCATCCATATCATACCTAGGCTCACAATATACATATTGTTTCAAAAGTTATTCTCAAACAAACTCTTGAAATTAATAATTATTTATTATTTATTCTTTTTGTGGTTTTTCAGTGTTTTGAAATTTACAACTGGCATAACATAACATAACAACATTCCTAAATTTATATTCGATAATTTTCTACAAGTTAGAAAATTTTGAATATCAATTTCTTATTTATATTTTTAATTTTACTTTGACTAATACTATATTTTTCTAATTTCAGAAAACTACTTAACTGGATTTCCCGAAAAACAAGTTCTTCAACAACAACGATTATTTACAACTACTAATACTACGTTCTTTCGTTCCAGAAAAACTTGACTATGGACTTCTTTTCAGATCAAGAGAGAAAACTTTTCAATATATCTTCATATTTATTATCTTATTTTCCTTTTATATTTTATACTGATATCAATTTCAATTATCAATTTTACAATTACTGGTACTCTTTCAATTATACTGATTTATCCTTTTCTTACTTTTCCTTCAGTTGTCTTTAAATTCATATTGAATTGGTTTTTTCTCTCATTTCATTTACTTTCATTTTGTGTATATACTCTTTCGCTTTTTCATTATTCATACATAATTAACATATTACATTCATTTATAATTCATTAATATACCTTCATATTATTTATTAATATACCTTCATATTATTTATCAATATACCCTTATTCATCATCATATTTTATTATAATATACTTCTTTAGTATTATTATTATCATCATTTCCACTTTCATTTCTCACATACATTCATTTTATACACAAAATATTTTCATTTTCATTTCTTTTCATTTTTTTCAAAATTCACATCATTTATAATCCATTTCTATATTTTTCCTTCTTTATAATCTATATTGTTTTTCACTTGTCTACTACAGCAACCTTACAGTACTTTGGTGTTATGTATTCTTTTGTTTTCTTGTATTTGTTTACTCAAACTTTTTTCTTGAACTTTAGAATTTAATTGTATGTTAAATATTATGAATTTTCTTATCAGCATTACTTCCATATATATATATATATATATATATATATATATATATATATATATATATATATATATATTATATCTAATTGATTATTGTATTAACATTTCCTGTAACTGGGTACCCCTGTTGGAAATAAACTGCTTTTTTTTTTCTTCACTTTACTTTATCTAACTAACCTGTACCAATATTTGTATCTACTTTTTCTTTTTCATATTATATTTTTTAATTTTTTTTTTTTAAATTTATGCGTTGTTTTGTTTCCTTTAATATTCTCTCTCATAGATATTTTTATTCTTTTTTCATTTATTTCTTTTATTCAAATGTTTCTGAAATCATAACTATCTATCAAATTATTTTTTTAACTTTTTTCCTTTTCATATTCCTTAACTTGCCTATCAAATTTGTTATCCTACAATTTATTTATTCCTAAATTTTTATTTTTATTTTTTTTTTATGAATTTTTTAAAAATTAATTCATAATTTTACCTTTTTCTTGTATTTTAGTAATTCTTTCCTATTTTATATTCAACATTTTACTATCTATTACTATTATTATTTCAGTTTTTGTATTTCTTTGCTTTATTATTTACTTTTCCCATTTTCATCTGAAAATTTTTATTATTCACATTTATATTATGTATAAGTTCATTATTTTGGAGATCGAAATTCATTTTTATATTTTGTATCTGTTTGTCATCTTTTTCTAATAAATTGTTACTATCTTTTGTTTTTTGCATAACTATTCCCTGAATTTTCTTATTATTTTGCTCACTATTTGTTTCAGATGATTCACATATTCCTTCTGTACTTTCTTTCAAACTTTCTTCTATTATACCCAGACTTTTCATCATTCTATTTGTGATTTCTCCCATTTTATTCATTTCATTGTTTGTATTACTTACTTTCATTAATTCCATCATTTCATTAAACCAAATGTCAAATATTGCTTTGTCACTTTTTGTCCAAACCATTTTTTTTAACACTTATATTTTGCCTTACACGTTATAATACCAATTGCTAATGTTCACCCAGTATTGCAATAAATATTAAGAAATAATATTTTTCCTTTATTTTCCCTGACTCTGCCTTTTCTCGCCAGATATAAATATAATGAAATGATATATTGCCCTTACTTGCCTTTTTCTCGCCTTTTCCGCCCCACGTTTTGTGCGCCACTTGTTATAGTATGTTGTATTGAACAAATTATTTTTTCAACTTTCGCCCCACTTTTGGGTGCCAATTGTTATGTTTTGATGAATTGAGAATATTGAATTTTTTGTAAATTGAGATAGCTAATTATTTTTGGTATCCTTTGTGAGAGCCAAATTTATATTGATATAAATAGATATTTCTGCCCCTTAATAATAATTGCAAGCAAACGTCACTGTTCTCTCGTCACGCTACCAATAATTATTATTTTTCCTTGCCACGGCTAGACAACAGCTGGTACGCTCTTTTCTCAAAAGGCGGCCGGTTCAAAGCAATAGATACTCTGCCACTGGTGACTAACTTCAGTTTATTGAATGATCTTTGTTATGTTAGTTGATCATTGTGAGAAAATAAACAACAAAGTATCAAAAACAATTATCTCCTTTATTCAGGAAGACTTAAAATTACCTGGCCTACGAAAATATCTTATTACTAGAGTGAATCAAACAAATATTCACGAATAATAATGATAAATCAGATCTTGGATAAATAAACAGAACCTCACTTTTTCCGTGACTGTCTAGTTTTCTGTTATTGTTCAAAATATGGTGAAATAACGTTCTTCAAATGTGCAATTGGTTATTTGTGAGATAGTTCTGGACCGGAAATACACTATGAAAGTTTTTATACCTGGTTGGAACTGTTGGTGTTCAAACTATACCATAAAACAGGATGTCTTCTCTCTCCATTCGCTGTCAGGACTGCAATATCATGTATCAGGAACTATGTAGATGTGGAAATCAGCATCAGGATCCGTGGATATGTTATACCATTAAGGTAATATTATTTTTGTTTATCAAATGATGGAATTATTACATTTTTCTTTTTGGTGAAATTTCTGCGTGGCATCCGCTTGGAAATTTTTTTCGATCTCCTCGAGGCTTTGTTTTTTTGTCGCGTAGCTACCTATTTTCTCCTTGTTTTCAATTTGAATTTTCAAATTCGCGCACTAAATTTGTCACTTTTACTGTTTATGTTTATATTGCATCATTTATATTTACAATTCTTTTTCCATTCTTATCATTATTTACAAATTTGAATAATAATTGCTTCTGATACCATCTCATTGCTATTTCCTCACAATTTTCAATTTTACACCTGACCATCTATTCCCTGATTGGCTGTTTTCATAAAGACGTTTGCTGTTCTCTCATTGGCTACTATCAGTTAGCTACAATTTCATATATGTATGTTTCCAATTTATAAATGTTGATTACTTTTTATTCTGACAATTTTGTACATTTGTACTTTTTTGTTGTCTTTTGAGCAAATATGGGTTATAATAATTTTGACAGTGTATGAAATTGTTGTTTTATAGTACTTTGACATCACTATCCATCCATATCATACCTAGGCTCACAATATACATAGTGTTTCAAAAGTTATTCTCAAAAAACTTTTAAATAATTAATAATTATTTTTTTTTTTTTTTAAAATTTAAGGCATAACATAAATAAAATATATATATATATATATATATATATATATATATATATTATAATATATATACGTGGTAAAGTGAGAATTTACATTTCTATGAAATGATTCCTACAAGATTCTCTTCTCTTACCTTTTTTTATTATTTTTCTTTTTCTTCATATTATAGTTGACTGCAAATCAGAACTTATTGACCAGTGAATTAGGCCATATGACATATGAGACATGAAATTTGTATAATAAACTATTTTTCAAACGTTTTCACTCACTTATCTATTAGAAAGTACACGCAGACAGTAACAAGATCTGCTGAGTTTTATATACTTGAATTTGATGTGTTCCCTCCATGACAAGTACCGATCGAGCTGGGCACCCAGTCATTTTATCGTTTTGGCTGATTTTAAATCAAATGGTAAAATCAAGTTTGCGAAAGGTATATAGAAATGTTTTTCGAAATTTATTTTTATTTTATTTTATTTATTTTTATTTACACACCACCCAACAATACTGTCATTCGGACAAAGAGTAATTTTATCCTCTGAGGAGGTTTCGTCACGATTTTCAAAAATAAAAAGAGCACCATCTGCATACAACACGGGAGTTGCATCATCACAATTTCTTGGAAGATCGTTAATAAAAATCAGAAAGAATGGGGGGCCCAATATCGATCCTCGTGGTACCACACATCTGATATTTTCCCATTCTGAGAATATTTTTTCATTTTATTCAAATGTGAGGACCACCCTTTGCTTTCTCCCATTTAGATAACTAGTAAACCCATTTGGGACAATTCGTCGAATGCCACAGTGATGCCATTTTTCTAGCAATATGTCAAAGTTTACACTATTGCAAGCATTCGCTAAATCATATGCGATACCGATAGCTAGGAGCTTCTCATCCACATTTGTTAATTGTTTACTGCAAATATCTGTAAGCCAATTGATCTCAATTTTTTAGGAAGAAACCCATGTTGGCAATCATTTAACAATCCGTTCGACTTCATGAACGAGATTAGTATTTTTTGCATCAATTTTTCCAAGAGTTTAGAAATGGCTGACAAGAGTGACATCGGTCTATAATTTTCGAATTCCTTCCATCTCCTTTTCTAAATATCGGAACCACGTGAGATTTTTTGAGCATTCTGGGAGTATACCTTCCATGAGTCAGTTGGTTTGCTACAAAGTAAGGACTGCCTTCGATGGTCCACACCCTAAAACTATGATATGTCTGAGCTTTCTCAATATTCATCACCAAAAAAAGATTCCTGAACAAAAGTACTCGTATGTGAAGTAGATCGGATTAACGATTTTTGATAAAAATGCACTATTTTTGGATGATATCCAACCTTCACACACGAGTACTTTCACTCAAAAAATTGACCAGGGTACTTTTTTGTTGGAAAACATGAATACTCCACAAGAGGTTACCCTGATCGATGGAAGATAGTGACTAAAGTTTATGTTACAGTCGCAGATGTTTCCACATCTGATTTTATGTCATATTTCCAAACAAATCAATCCATTCAAATACTTCTGAATGAACTCCAAATAACGTTCTCCATTCAATCGATAGTGTAAAATGAATGGTCCTTTAAGATGGTTTCCTATGATGATGGTGTTTAGTTTGCAATATACTTTGGAGAGTTTCTTGGAGATTGTGAGAGTTGATTACCTCATCTCTACTGAAACTTGCTTCATCAGTGAATAAAACTCGTTTGATAAAAGTCATATCGTCTCTTTGTTTACCCATGAACCAATTGGCTTATTGTAGTCGTGCTTAGAAATATTTAGGTGTCATGGCATGTGAGCAGTTGTTCTCTAATGATCCTGTGAATACTAGATTTGGATGTATGGACCTGTTCTGATAGATTTCTAATGCTCATGAAAGGACGACAATTTCCAAAATATGTTCTTCCAATATAACGGTGCGTACAGTCCTAGGAAGGCCCTGCCATCTCGTTCTAGGAAAAAATTACCTATAATACAAAAAAATCGACTGAACATGCTCAAATAAATAAGCTATTTGACTGAATTTTGAAAATTAGTTAATACTTTACTTTAATATATATTTTACAAAAAAAAATTGACGTCAAGCCGTGGGAAACAAACAATCATATCTGTTCATGGCAGTTGTTAGTTTTTTTTAATTAAAAATTAATTTCCCGTATTACAAGAACTGAAGAAGTGTGAAAGCACAACTATTAAAACGCCAACCAAATTATTTATATATGTTCCAAACAATGAACAAATATGAAAACATGGCTAAAACTTGCAAGGAGGAATGATGGTCATAGTTTATAAGCAGATTCAAGAATGTATATTCGTGAAATTCATTCTGATGTAAGTGTTTCACACTAGACAAGTCATTTCTGAATCTGAAGCAAAACTGTTGAATTCAGCAGAATCGCATTTTCTCAAGTATATTTATAAAATAATAATGTATGAGTTGAGGTTGAGTTGTTTCGATCTTATGATTTAAAATCTCAATAAATCAATCAATTTTGGGCAAATTACTACTGTCTGCTTTGCTAAATGCTAATTCCATAGCGGATTTTACTTGTCTTTCGAGATATAATTGAGAACAACTGTATCAACTTGACAAGAAATGCTTAAGACGAAAAATTTATCAAGTAACAACAATGGCGATCCCACGGCGTGACGTAATACTTTCTGATTGCTGTTCACTGTCACGTGACCGAATACCTAATTTCGACGAATTTATTTTATAAAAATAATCATCCTATTTTTTTTATAATGAATAATTTTGTTGGTCAGATATTAAATCAGATATGGACTCATCTGCAACTGAAAGATAAACTTTAGTCACTATATATATATATATATATATATATATATATATATATATATCATAGTATACCAATAAAGAGAGAGGAAAACTATGGCAGTGGTATATATTATCAACATCAGTATTCGAATTCAAAAGAGGGCATAATATTTCTCAGTATTTTTCTGTAGATTTCAACATCAATTATACCCGTGAATATATACATATCATTTCAGAAGCGGCTGACCTCAGTGATTCGACGGAAAAATAAAAAAGCTACTGAAGAAGCCATCCAAGCTTGGCTGAGAAGGGCCAAAGAAAGGCATCTGTCATCTTCTAGAATAAAGGAAATACCTGACGGACGAAGAAAATAGCATTCTATTTTTTCTGTTACTTTATTTTTATGATTATTCTGCATTTAATATTCTGTTTTTATTTTAGAGTTTACATTTACATTTTATTTGTTGATTACCCCGAAGTTTATGGGAATTTTTTTTGATACCGGAGTTTATTAATACTTTTTTTTTGTTCAATACCATTATTTTATTTCCCTCCAGATCGCTATTACTATATTTTATTTTCGATGGATATCCCCGAAGGATATCTTTGGAATATCTCTGAAGGAATCTTTCAGATAGCTTTTGAATATCTCTGAAGGATGAAGTATATCTTATGGATATCTTTGAAAGATATCTTATGGACATCTCTGGAGGATATCCTTGAAGGGTATTCTATGGATGTACAGGTTGTTCCACTTTGGACATCCATCGGATGTCCATAAGATGTCTTTTGGATATCATTGGATGTCCATAGTATATCCATGAAATTCATGAAGGATGTCCAATGGATAACCATTGGATGTCCATGTGTTATCTGGGTGGTATTCATTTTTTTAGCTAACTTGTGGTTTATATTCGAAAAAAACTTTGACATATTTGAAAAATGACAGCAACTGGACAGTTTTATGATTCATAATTTCAATATTCTAATAAATAGGTTATACCCATATTTGTTAACTTAATGTTATTTGGATAATCCATTTTTCGAAATTGAAGGACTGAGCGATATTAGCAGTGAAATCATAAGGACCCCCCCATCAACCACATCCTTGTTTCTCCCAATCCCAAAGTCCTACACATTTTTACCTACTTGCTATTCAGAGCACCATCCGCCGTGCCTTCAGTCACAACCACCAACACGTCCCAAGGTGCCTCCCGTTCCTCCGCCTTCCACCTAATTAATTCTAATTCGTATCGAGTACAAATCCCGACGTTGATTCCCTTTATGGAATGATTTGTGTGGGATGACGACGCGTTCACGTCGCCGTTTGTATGAGCAGTCCGTACCGGAATCGCAACTATACATCTCTATCAAACGACTAATATACATGTCAATAGGTGGCCCGACAAGCGATACGACCACGTGACGTACGGCTGCCGACTGTCTACAATTAGCCTGGCCATTAACATAGTCCGCATATGCAGATTGCTATGCATATGTCATTTTGAAATGATCGGTCTGCGTACAGTTATTCATCGATATCAAAGGATAGTATAAAAGGTGAGTGCAGGGTTACTGCATTTTAAGAAATAATACATCATAGAGAAGCTCCAAAAATGACTAGGTTAACGATCCATGATACCTTTATGAAAATTTGGATCCATTAAAGGCTACGAGTTTCATCAGATGTTTGATTCACTGGAAAATTGCAGACGTAGCCTTCGTTATTGGAATAAGGGATTTTGAACTCACTACATACAGTGATTTGATATTTGAATTCAAATATACTTTTTTCAGCATGTAAGGAAGCCTCAGTTTTTCAAGTGAGGCAATGAATAATTGAATTGTGTCATTCTGTAGTTGGTAGAACTTCAATGTGCTAAAATGCCTAAAAAGAGTGAAAATTGTGTCCAACACGATATCTGGCCATTGTAAAACTGCAGGCCATAGTGACCCTTAATAACCACCTAGTAGGGGAATTTAATGAAAAAACATAATCTCCGACCCCGAAAACCCCCAAATACAAACTTTAAATAGAATCGGACCATATTCTCAAAGAAATTCCACCATATTGGAGCCGCAATTTTTTTTCCTAACAAAAATTCCATAATGCTAAATTTTTAATAAATCGGACGATTAGAAGGGGGTCAAATTCAACTTGCAAAATTTGACTACCGACACACAGACACCGGGACAGGTGAAACTAAATAAAAGCTTGTAAAAAGAATGAATATCTTCAGGATCCACTTTTGGAGAGTGTATAGCTTTCTTGTTAAGAGCCGTTTTTCAACCTGAGATCAAAATATCGTTTTTCTACGACAACCTCGATAAATGTTCATTTTATAACCGTAACTTCAATCATAAACAAGCACATTTTGTACAGAATTTCATTTTTGCATCGGTTGCTAGGCAAGTTGCTAAGCAACAAATGCGACATGGAATATTTCGTGTTAGGTCTAGGTTCCCTCTAAAATCACGACGACTACGGCTTGTCAAATTATGACGTCCAGCGACAAATTGATAAAATGTCAGCAGATTGTTTCTGTCGAAGTTTCAGTACGTAACGAGTAATTTCATAGTTGTTTTCTATAAAAACTATTAATTAAAATGGAAACTGATGGTGATATTGACTTAGATTTGACACCTCCGAACATAATAGAAGCAGCCAAGGTAACAACACTGAATTTATCACCGGAAATGTCGAAGAGTATGTATCAACGCGCTTATAACCTTTTTTGGAATGGAAGGTAGATCAAAAGACAAAATCGTTTTTCGAGAACGTTTTAATGGCTTATTTTGGCGACGTAGCCAAAATATTCAAGAGTTCCACTTTGTGGTCACACTTCTTAATGCTGAGAACGACTCTTAGTATCTATAATGATATAGATATTGCCAAATATTTGAAACTGAAAGCATTCCTCAAGCGGCAGTCTAACGGCTACGAACCCAAAAAGTCAAAGATCTTTACAGCAAATGATATCGACAATTTCATTGAGCAGGCTCCAGATGAAATATATTTGACAACAAAAGTAAGTTTTATATTTTCATTTGATGAAAAATATGTTTAAGTAAACTAATTTACATTGTAGGTTGCATTAGTTATGAGAGTAATGGGTGCATGTAGAAGACATGAATTACATCAAATGAAAATTACTCATTTCAATGATCTTGGTTCAGCTGTTTTAGTAACAATAGCAGACAGTAAAACCAAAATAGTACGAAATTTTACTGTAACTGGCAAATTCTACGAAATTTATAAAAAATACGCAAATCTTCGCCCTCAAAATGCTAATGGTCTATGGTCGTATGAATTGCAGCACTTCGGCTTCGGCTCGTGCTGCAAATTTCATACTCGTGCAAAATGGGCATCATTTTGTGCTCATTGCATAATATACTATTTCATCGCTCATCATAAGCTGCATGTTCTATTTTATCATCATCATGGTAATTGATTATCATATTTATGCAGAGGTATCAATAGAGATCAAAATGCATATTCAGGTCAAACATTGAAATTTATAAAATGCACGTGAAAAGTAAATCGTTGGGTAGTAGCAGTTCAGTTCAGTTCAGTTCAGTGAGTTAGTGATAGGTTCTCTTGAAGAAGTCGCTTGGCAATAGTTCATGGAACTTTATCCATGTTACCCATTTCATGTTCAAATAATAACACAAATTCGAAATTTGAATAATATAAACAGGGGTACATAGTATAGTGATAGCAATGTGTACTTCATCAGAACTTCTTGATATATTATTGGGGAATTTGCAACGCTGACAATATGTGGATATTTATGTCCACGAGGCGAAGTCTTCAGTTCATCTATGACAGGTGTCCGAGATGATCTCCAAAGTGATATCACTTCGTATTCCCTGCGACTTACTGTTGAATGGGTGGGAACCATCGAGCAGTCCTTGAGTCTTGTCGTCGAAAGAATACAAAGACACCACGAGACTCATTACGAACAGGATGAACCAACTGGCAGGTTCACGATAGTTTTCAACGCTGGAATTGAATAGTGGATACTGGCAAGTGCTCATACACGGAGACTGCGCAAACTACTGAAAGCGGACTGCATCAGTTGTTTCCAATTCCCTGGCGGCCTTCAAGAGATTAATGCCAACAAAGTATTTAGACGTTTGACCAGCGCCAATCTCAGAATGGATCTCTAGAAATAATTCCCTTCTTCAGAAGCAAGTCAATTTCTTGAGCTACAGAAGGAATTCAATTAAACTAATTCAAAATACAGGTTATTCTAAACTGGCCACGTCCAGGAATGAACCCAAGGTGAGAAACATTCTAGCCCGGATTACTCATGACATCCGTATTGTGAAAGGATTCGCAGATATTCCAGCTCCACTTCATAGGTTGACAGGATTTTGGGTCAATTTCCACTATGCCATCGAAAGTGAAGACAGCGTTTTGTCTGATCTTGGCATACCCACAGCAAGAGGGCATGCCAATTCTGGATATAGATACGGGATTAACCGTACATGGGGCTGTGTTATTATAGGTGTAAGATGGTCAAGGAAAGGTTTCCGCATAATAGAGAAAGGTGATGTCCAAGCCCGAAAGGAATTTCTGGGTCAACAGGAAGGAAATTTTCGCGATAGTAAACCACAAATATGGAAGGGAGTTTTTCATCAGGAACCATCATGCGACCCTTATGGGGATGAGAGACCCAAATAGCTAGATGGATAGAAAAGCAAAACCAGTACCAATTCAAAATTAAACTTCGCCAAGGACTATCACAAAGTGATTCGAATATCTCATCTAGAAGATTAGGAAATCGATCCAAACATTGGAGACTTTCTACTTCAGAAAGAAAACGGAACTGGCAGTCCCCCGCAGAGGGCTATTTCCAAAATTTTCAAGGCAACGTGGGCACATTGGATTCTCCAATTTCACAATTGGTTTGGCCCAGGAAGGGGAAGGAATTCCATGAGGGAAAATCAGGAGGACTTCTGGGTGTCAATAATAAGAGAGTTTCCACTGGGTTCAATGTCGAAACGACGTACGAAGCTGGTGCAAAGTGTGGAGCTATAAATCATTTCCTGTTATGGATGATGGCAACAAATACATCCTTGAGAGATAAGTGCCATGTGAAGTGGAATGAATAGAAAAATCGAATTTAAACGGTTTTCTTCACATAAAGGATTCAATATAAAATTGAACCAGAGAAAGGTAGATCTCAGGTGAAAAACAACTACTTTCCTGGCAAATACCACGCAGAACGTTGAATGATATTCACCTGAAAATCCATGCATACTTCCATAAAATATCAATGGACATTGAATTTTCAGGTGAATATCATTCAACGTTCTGCGTGGTATTTGCCAGGAAAGTAGTTGTTTTTCACCTGAGATCTACCTTTCTCTGGTTCAATTTTATATTGAATCCTTTATGTGAAGAAAACCGTTTAAATTCGATTTTTCTAAATACATCCTTGTTGCCATGCACTATTTCAACAAATGAGTAGAAGCATTTATCATTTCAGACCAGAAAGCACCCACAATAGTAATAGATAATGGATAATATGTTGTCTCAAGATTTGGATTACCGATGAAGATATATTCTGATAAAGCAAGGAATTCTGAGTTGAAGTTTTTTATGGAATTTTGTTATGTTTGATGTGATGTATATGAACAAGAATAGAACCCCTTTGCTTCACTCCCCATTTCGATGGCATGGTTGAGAAATTCAAACGAACTAGGAAGAACATCTTCCAAAGCTTGGAGAAAAACATCAAATGGACTGGGATAGACACATTTCACTCTTTTTGATGACATACAGAGCAGCTGTAAATTTTTCAACGAAGCTTACCCCAGCTAGCATTTTTTTCGGAAGGGAACTTCGATTGACCTCTGATTTGGTTTTAGGATTACCAATCAACCGAGAACTTGGGAATCTACGAAATGGTTCGGAAAATGTTGATACTGACATGTAACAGGATTGAAGCTCGTTATAATTCGAATGCTGATTCAGATGGATTCAAAGAATTTGACCAAGTTTGGTTGTAAAATATATGTAGAAAGGAAGGTGTGTCTCCGAAACTAACAATACGAAGTTAAGAAGCAGCGCAGCCCTCAGACTAAAATGGGATTTATTTATCTGGAAAAACGCCCTATCAGGGTGAAACATTGGCTTTTGATCGGGTCGATCAATGTTAGAGATGGGACAGTATTACGGGTACAGTGTGCCACTGCCTGTTGTTGTGTCTGATGAACGGGAAATCTCAAGCATGTAGTATGACCGATCGCCGACATCACCGAAAGGTCGGAGTCATTCGATAAACGTTGACTGACTCTCCTAGAATTTTCTACCAAGTGACTGAAACTATATAACGCAAAGTCAGGAGCGAAAAGAGTACAGAACAGGCATTCTTCGGAAAGGAAACGGGATTCAGATAAAGTAGCGGGTGCAATATTGAAATAGTAAACTGTGATTGATTTATTCCATTGTTAGAGTGAATTATTGGGTTGTTCTTGTGGAGTGTAAATAAACGAACAATAATTGGTTGAGTATTTCAATAGACACGAACCTCAGATTTAACAATAACTTATACAGCACTATCTGGGCCAAGGTACATGCATACAGGGTCGCGGATATGTATGGAAACGGTCGATTATCTCCTAAAGTAAGATAGCTAGCAAAAATGTTAAGACAAAAAAGTTTTTGTGTTTTTTAATCTATTACAAGAAATTATACAGGAACAGTCAAAAAGTCATGATGAAACAAAGTTGCTTTTTCTTTAACGGAACACTCCATATTCCATATTTCAATTCCTCCCAAAATTCTGAATAAAACTGATGTAGCACATCATATCCTTAATTTAGCCGTTTTCGAAATATCGAATTTTGGATTTTTTTTTTTTTATAATTATACAAAAATATTTTAGTCCATTAAGTTTATAGTCGATCAAGTTACTTTTGAAAGTTTCTAGTTCCATAACAACGCCGCATCGTTCTTCTGTCTCACAGTGATGTTCTTGACAAAACATGTCAAAAAAATACATTTAGTGTGATTAATTTTCTCGCAAAAATGGCACGTTCAAGTGAAACCGAGCGTATTGAAATTTTAATGATCATAGGATATGGTGATAGAAGACGGAGTTATGACCAAGTAGTGGATATTATTGATGAATTGCATCCCGATCAAGAACCTCTTTCTAAATCAACCGTTTCAAAAACATTTCATGAAACTGGAGGTGTCAAAGATCGACCAAAAATACTAGTAAGCCTTACAAATGAAGGGAATTCTTTGAATGTCATGTCAGATGTGGTGTAAAGTCACATAAATTCGACACAACAGAGGGCTTCAACTTTGTCAAACACATATTATTTTCTGACGAATCTTTGTTCAAACGGGCACGTAAACCGAAACAACTCCAGATAGTGGTCAGACCAAAATACACATTGTATGAAGGAAGTCCACACCCAACGACCACAAAAAGTAAATGTTTGGTGTAGCATTATTTTATAAAACGAAATTTGAACTCTGAACGATATTTACTAGTGTTGCGAAGGCATATTATTCCAGAGCTTAGCCGATTATTCCCGAACAATAACAATCCCAATTTGCGGACAGATGGTTTCAACAAGTTGCGGCTCCTCCACATTCTGGATATGTGGTACGGGCATATCTAGATGAAACTTTCCCTGATAAATGGGTTGGACGCAGGGGGGCAATTGAATGGCCAGCTAGTTCTCCCGATTTGATCCCACTTGACTTTTTTCTGTAGGGTTACATAAAAAATTTAGTCTAGAAAAATAGGCCGTAAAATATCGAAGAGTTGCAAGGAAGGATAAGGCATGCAACTCTCACCATTCCTTCCAACATGATTTTAGATTCACTACATAATTTTTTCAGCGAATGCATTACTGTCAGGAGGTGAATGGTAAATACTTCGGGCACCTTATCAAATAGAATTCCGAAGAAAATATTTGTTGTTTATTAAAACTTGTTTTCTCTCTTTTTTTTCTGTCATAACTATTGTTTTTATAAAATTTAAAATATCCAGGACGTTTATTCAATAATACATTTTTTCGTTTCATGCATTTTCATCAACAGTGAACAATTATGCTTTTAAATTTTATCTAAAAAAAATATTATTAAAATTTAATCATATCCATAGTACTCCACCTTGTGTAATTTTCATAATAAATATCCATCATTTTGGACTTTTTCTTTGATACATTTTAGAGTAGTAGAGAGTTATTTTCAAAATTCGAAATCTCGAAAACGGTCGAGTTTAGGATATGATGTACTTAATCAATTTTATTCAGAATTTTGGGAAAAATTTAAATATGGAATAATATACAGGGTGTTCCATCAAAGAGAAAGCAACTTTATTTTGTCATGACTTTTTGACTGATCCTGTATACCTAATTTTCCTTAATTGTAATGGATTTTAGAAAATCCTAAAACTTTTGGGTCAGTAGATATAGCTAGGAGAGTTCGGGACCACTTTTTCACTTTTCTAAAAAAGTACCCAGAATCAGGGGAAATTTCCTCTAACCCCGATGGAAACTCCCATAAGAGCCTGTGTATTAGAGAGAGAGGGAGATAGTGATTTTCCCCGATTTTTCCCCAGATCTGGGGAAATTTTCAAAAAGTGCCAAGGTCCAACGTGGTCATTTTGCGACCTTTTACCTGTTTCGATCTTTATGAGACCATCATCAGGTTCTCGACGTTTCGAATCTTCATTGGGTTTTCGACGTTTCGATTCATCTTCAGTTCAACCTTTATTAGACCATCATCCGGTTCTCGACGTTTCGAATCTTGATCGGGTTCTTGGCGTTTCGATTCATCTTCTGTTCAACCTTTATTAGACCATCATCAGGTTCTCGACGTTTTGAATCACTCTGGTTGTTTACATTAGATCATAATGTTTCGACAAGGGGGACTTTATCTACTATCACTTGAATATTCACCACTAACCACAAATCAGATCCTTGGGGAACACCCATTTTTACGTGCTCGAGGTCTATATTACCCTGGATTTTTCCTATATCTACTGTATTTTAGGGGTCAACCTGATGGATTTCTACCTTTTAATATGACTTTTTACCTTATTCCACATAGGGGATTGAACTTTTTGCCCAAATCTAGGGATTTTTCTCATGCAGATTCATGTATTTCACATAGTTTTTCCCTAGATCTACTGAATTTTAAGGTTCAACCTGATGGATTTCTCATGGATGATTGACTTTTTTCCCCAGATCTAGGAATTT